>JAQPPZ010005821.1:0-59161 GCA_028583015.1 Wollemia nobilis | reverse complement strand
GTGATTCATACTATTATGGATTCGAGAGAACCTATCCTGAGGTAGTTCAATCTGGATCAGGTGGATTCCTGACGTTAAGTCAAAGCTTGCACGCTCCATCATGGATTATGATAGTGTTTTGACTTGAATGGTTGTCATCTCATCGAAAGTGTCTTGTGGGATGAGTGACCCCAAGGAGGCCATAGTGTTTGCAAAATGATTCGATGATCGAGGGAGTGCCTCAATGTCTTACCATTCAAGCTTTGCCAAGAATTTATCCACAAGGGCTTTGTAGGCCTACAAAACTGGGCATTTACATTGGAATACTCCTTTCACTTGGTTGACAATTAAAAGCAAATCACCAAAGATGTTTAGGAATTTGATGTTCATGGTGATTGTTGTCTAAAGACCTATGAGCAAGGCTTCGTATTCAACATTTTTGTTGGTGCATGGGAAATCAAGTTTAAATGATAGAGGCATTGGAACCCCTTGCAATGTGAAGAATACAATTCCCATGCCACCCCCTTGCTCACATTTAGAACCATAAAAAAATAGGGTTATGTCGGCCTATGACTCAGGCTCATCAGAATCTGGCGATTCTAAGACATGGAAGACCCCATCATCGGGTAGCTCTATGGTCAAAGGCTGATCGTCTTCGAGAGGAGCCTCTGCTAGTTGATCGGTGATGACTTGACCTTTGATGGAATTTTGTCCAATGAATTCGATGTCAAACTCTATCAACAACATGATCCATTTTGTCGTGCGACTACTATGATAAGTATGACTCATCATGTACCGCAATGGATTCTCCTTAGAAACAACATACATCGTGTTGCTCAACATGTAATGGCATAGATTTTTGGTAGCAAAAACCACTGCCAAGCATAGCTTCTCAATGTATGCATAGTTAAGTTCATAACTGACCAGGGTGCGGCTAAGATAGTAAGTAGCCTGTTCTTTGTGTAGTTCATTTTTTTGGGCTAGCATGGCACCCAATGCCACCTCGATAGCTGAGATGTATAAATAGAATGACACTCCTAGTCTAGGTGGTGCCAATACTGGTGGTGAAGCCAAGTATTGTTTGATGTCATCGAATGCAGACTGGCACTCGTCATCCCAATGAAATGCTACCCCATTGTGCAATAATTTATTCATGGGTCGACACTTGTCAGATAGCTACGCTATGAAGTGCTTGATTGATGCGACCTTTCCCTGTAGGCTTTTGAGCTGCTTAATGGTAGTTGGAGGGAGCATTTCAAGGATTGCCTTGACTTTATGTGGATCCACCTTGATGCCTCATTTTGAGACTATGAAACCCAAGAGTTTTCTAGATGTGATTCCAAATATGCACATCTTGGGGTTTAGTCTGACTTTGTGTTCGATGAGGCGATCGAGGATCTTGCTTAAGTCATCGAGATGATCTGGGTGCAAAAGAGATTTGGCCAAAAAATCATCCATGTAATCTTCCAAAGTTTTATGCATGTGATCATGGAATATGTATGTCATGGCATGTTGGTAGGTGGCACCAACATTTTTAAGGCCAAAGGGCATGACCTTATAACAAAATGTTCCCCAAGGCATTGTGAACGCCATTTTTAGTTGGTCCTCGAGATTGATACAAATCTGATTATATCCCAAGAAACCATCCATGAGGGAAAGCATTTCATGGCCCGATGTAGCGTCTACCAATGCATCGATGCTAGGCAAGGGGAAATCATCCTTAGGACTCACTTTGTTTAGATCTCAAAAATTGGTGCATATGCGAATCCTCCCATTGGGCTTCTTGACGGGTACCATGTTGGACAGCCATGGTGGGTAATCCACACAGATGACAAATTGTGCATCCAACAACTTTTGTAATTCATCTTTGACCATTAAGGCCATTGTTGGGTGCATCTTACGTAGTTTTTGCTTAACTGGCTTGACTGTCGGATCAAGCGTTAGATTATGTGTGACTAGCTACGGGTCTAGCCCCGACATGTCTTTGTAGGACCATGCAAAAACCTCCTTCTTTTCTTTGAGAAGGGTAATGTAGTCGGCTTGCTCTTCGAGGGATAGACTTACCCTCAGCTTGATGATCTATGGATTCATTGGATCAAAGCCGATGTCTACGTCAGTCATCTCCTCGACTGACATGTGGGACCCATCCTCCAACTGGTGTGGAGTTGGGATCAAGTGGATATCATTCGCTGAATTTAGATCTACGTTAGGAACTTCGGGTCCCTCTTCAGCATGGAAGATATCTTGAGTTGGTCCTAAGGTGAAATGAAGCATCTCACCGCAAGGCCAGTACTATGATGGGGATGGTGGTGAATTAACGTGATCCCAGTCTATGGCATCTAGGTCTAGATACAATGACCATGTTGGATCGACTGGATTGTGGATGGGGGTGGTTAAGTCAATGGAGATCATGTTGATGAAATGATTTTGGTCTCCATTACCATGGGGGTGGTGACTCGGACATCCTGGATGATTTTTGTGCTCCGGATCTGGCTCTGGGGGTATTGGCACAAATGGATCGGCCCTATGTGCGGATAGAAGGATAGGGTCTGCCCTTGGCACTGATAACTCTATAGGGTCTCTAGGTGGAAGGTGCTCTCTGTATGCCCAAAGTGGTGGATGCAACACTTGGTCCAACTGTGCTAGGTTTAGGTGCCACCTATGCCTTGGCCCCATGTTTAGTTGTTCAAACATGTCATCAAGATCCATGGGGTATTGTTGCTGCCGCATATGATTGAGATATGCCATCTCAGTTTCATCTTCATAATCATTGTCGGAGATCCACAGGCCTTCATTGGCTCCGATAACTATTTGTGACATGTGAGGCTCGTCCTGCTCGAGCAAATTGATCTGGTCCCATCGGGGTTGCTCCGCTCTCTATGGGGGGACCTAATTTTCTTGAGGTGGCACTTGCTCGATTGGAGCATCCAAAGGGAACATTGCCAAGAGGCTTTCTTGGTAGTCATCCATGGGGGTCACTTGTGAGTGATTGCTATCCGATTCGAAAGGGTCCCATGGTGCTATCTCATACTCTGACTCATCTTCTGAAGATCCTTCCTGACCTTGTCTATATCCCTCTTGTAAGTGAGTTCTCAAACTTTCTCCTTTCTCGATCAAAGGGAAGGGGTTGTCAAGGTCAACAAGGTTGGTTGTCAACAATGGGAGATAATCCCCCAATGTATATGTTGTGTTAGGATTGGCATATGGATCTAATGCCAACCCATCCTTGTTGCCTATCCCTAGGCCTTGCATGTTCTCTACCAAGATGTCCAAGGGCAGGGGGTGGTTGAACCCTACTCTTGACTTGTCGTATGGCATCTGATATCTTGGTTGGCAAAGAACGTGCACTCCTTGCTCATATCTGCCCAACCCATATCCATGCCAATTGCATTGGCCAAGATATCTCAAAGCGAAGTTTGGGTTGGACAAATAGTTGACATCCTCAGCAAAGGGCTCTTCATATTCTTCTTCTTGCATGTAAGGTTCAATGCCATTATCGAGGCCCCCATATACAAAGTTTGTCTGATTTGGTGGGTAGCCTAGAGGAACAATAGTACCGATGGGGAGGCGAGGTCTCCCCATGTCCTGCATGGACTCAATTGCGGGTGTTGCTACAATGTTCCATACTAGATACTCCCCCAGGCCCGTATTGGCCATCTCAATGGTTATTGTTGGTGGTTGAGGGGGAGGGAATGGGAGTTCTTCCTGAGTCCACTCCATGTCGGGTGAACTAGGCGTCTCGACTTCCATTCGGCTAGGCATCTCCTCGATAGAGATGGTTGAGACTGATGGCGGTGCCTCTTCTAGGGGTTTCTTCCCATTGTCCTTCGGTGTGGCCACCGTAGGTGGCATCATTGGTGAAGGACCAGATGATGAAGATGGACCCGATTGGGGGTTTGATGGACTTAACAACGGGGATGTATGCTGAATCGGACCCTGTTTAGATGGATTCAATTAAAAATCCAAATGTGTTGATGGAAGGGTCGATTGCGGCATTAGCTATACCGCATTGCAATACTTGAAGGGTTCTAAGTCCACCGAGACTACATGCACTTGCCCTTCGAATGTGTACTTTAGGCATTGGTGGGCTATCGAAGGGACACACTTCATGTCCTTGATCCAAGGCCGGCCCAACAAGATATTATAGGCCATCTCACCTTCCAAGATGTGGCACAATGTAGGAATAGTCTTTTGTCCCACCTGGATGGGTAGGACAATTGTGCCAACCATCGAGCATATCACATCATTGAATGCTCGCAGAGTATAGGTGGAGGCCATGATGTGAGATGCTAGAAACTTCAGGTGTTTCAATGCCTTTATTGTAATTATATTACTGGATGAGCCAGTGTCCACCAACACCCTCTTATATGGAATCCCATTGACCCATGCAATGACATGCAGGGGTGGATCCGCCATGTCACCAGTCACTGATTTTAGCTCATCCTCTCTAAAGGTGATGACTGGCTCGGTGCATCGTTTGACATGTCCCACGAAGTTGTTGAAAGAGTTTGCTTCATGGGGCTACAGCTCGATGGCTTTTAGTATCTCCATTAGAGCCTCCCGATGGGGTGATGATTGTTGTATGAGCTCGTAAATGGAGAGCCTAGCCGACGTGGTCCTCAAACTTTGGGTAAGTTTGGTCTGAATCGTGGCCACTGGTCTAGGCGAAGGAGGTTGTGTAGGGTGTTGTTGAGGTTGTGACATTGATGGAACCTCTCCTGTAGCTAAAGTGAGGGTAGCTGTGCTTGGGTACCTCTTGTTCCTAGTCACGATGCTTATCATCCCTACATACCCCTGCATGGGGCAATTCTATGTCACCTCATTGACTTGTAGATTCTTGGCCTGCGCATCATGGGCAGGTAGGGGGTCTTTGAAGACCTCCATCTATTGGTTGTTTGGTGCTACAAGATTATCCACCACTAGCGTCTTGTTGTCGATTAGGTCTTGCACTAAGCTTTTAAATTTCCAACATGCATAAAGATCATGTCCCTTCTTTCGGTGAAACCTATAGTACAAGTCTTCCCTATAACCTTTGGGTTTTGGTGCATTGGGGTCTACAGGTCGACTCTCTGGCAGGTTTATCAAGTTTATCATTGACAAACGGTCAAACAAGGAGTCTTTAGACTCTGTAAAGGGTGTGAATTGTCACCTAGGGTGACGCTGCTGATTTTTCTCTTGTCGATGATTTTCTCTTTCATAACTATCAAGAGGGACCACCTGATAGTTAGCCTTTGGGGGTTGTGTTGCTTGTGCAGGCTTTGGTATGTTTATAGCAACCTGATTGACCGTAGTGGGTTTCGGTTGTGTGGTCCCTATTTTGGCATTTTTAGGCCACTCTTTCTTTCATGGCTTGGCAATCTCGCCATCCTGTATCTTGATCTCCTCAATGATTCTAGCTTGCACCAGGGCTTCCTCAAGAGTGGCATATTGCTGCAGCTGCAATAGCATGGAGATCGACCTCAAACAACTCTTTGAAAACATTTGGGTCAGGTCGGCCATGGGAGGGAGGTAGGGCAGCTTTGAAAGCAACGTCCTCCATCGATTTCCATAGGCCACCATGGTTTCTTCCTCATACTTCCTGAGGCTAGCTAGGTCGCTTAGTGACGCCTTCTTCTTGGTGTTGAAGGCGAAGCGTTCGAGGAATGCGTCCACTAGCTGATCCAAGTTACTGATGCTATGTTTTGGCAACTGAGTGAACCAATCCGAGGTAGGGCCTACGAACATGGTTATAAATGTTCTTAGCAGCAAAGCATCATTGTCCTGAATGCCAAAGCATTGGCTCAAGAATCTAGTCACGTGCTCTTGGGCATCCTCCTCCCCTCTAAATATTGCCAACTAGGGTAGTTTAAAGTGTTCAGGGTATGGGGGTGCCGACACTGATGGATGCACAGGGTGACTACGGAGCTGGCGTAAAGTGGGCTTTTGGGGCCCATAAGTCTTGGTCTCCATAGACTCTAAGCACTCTAGCAGTGCTTTATATGCATCAAAAGATTTGATCTCTTCCTCCTTGGTTTGTTCCTACTGCGGGTTGCGGGGAACTTGAGGCCTATGGAGGGGTGGCCGGATAGCACCCCCTCTGCCTTGGTAGGGCATTTCAGCCCGCTCTTCTTCTTGCTCATACTCCTCATAGGCTTCTTGAGGAGTTCCTGGGTGAGACCTATAAACATGGGTGGGTGCCCACGGAGGGTGCCCATCATTGGCTCTAGGGGTGGCCTCCCGCTCAGGTCTAGGAGGTCTTGGAGGCAGCATTTGATAAGGTCATGGAGACCTGTCTCGCACCAAGGGGTTGTGCCTCTCATACAACTCTGTTCTATGCGTGCGAGGGGTTGGGACCCTCTCAGGCATAGTGGTCTAGAGCAATTCATCTATTTGACACCGAATGCACTCTTTGCTAAGGTGATACAGGTGCTCCAACTATTGTTGGTCTTGCTCAAGCTACATGATTTGCGCTTGGTGGGTGACATGTCTGGAAAATTCTAGGTCAATTTGTTCCATCGTCTTGAGTCTAGGAGGCCTAGATGCCTCTCCTACATATTTATCTTGGTCGTGATGATCCGAGATCTCTATAGGTCACTTTCCTCTGTCGAGGTTGGTGGCATTCACCCGAGGCTCTAGCCTCAGTAGGTGATCCTGATAGATAGCAGGTGCGGAGGTGCATTGCTCCTACACTGTGTATTGCTCTTGAGGAATGTAATGGTCTTCCTCATGCTCCCTTTCATATATGTGAAAGGGGCGAGTAGAGTTGGCTCACCCTGTCTGAAGAGCCTTGTGCTCTGGATTTGGCTTGTTATTCCTAATAGTGATGAGGGGTAGAGGAGGGATGACATAATCATGTGGCCCCTCCTTATGGACCCTATGTTGTTCTAGCGCTTCATTGCATGGTGGCCACTCATAACGAGCGTCTAAGGGAGCCTTCCCATTTATGTTGAGTGCCACGTGTAAGGACTCCTCCTGAAAGGGTCTATGTTGAATGGGAGTGCCCCTCGAAGGGGTGCCTCTATAGTCCCATTCTAAAATGGCATGATGTGGACTATCTTGTGGGTCAGGCCACCAAGGTGGTATGACCAAGTCCTTGGGGCTATAGCGGAGGTGACTTGTGCCCCCTTGTACACTTTCTGTAGCTTTCACCCGTGATTGGGCTTGGCTATGGGTGTACACCATGGTGGTGTCTCTCTACAAGCTATGTAGGTTTTTATATTTTTATGCTACACTAAACAAAAGGAACCACACAATCAAAGAAGTGATTATCTCGTTTATAGATTAAAGGTGTGCCCTAAATCTGGTTTAGTGTGTTTTGATTTTTGTTTTGAAAGCTTTGTAAAGAACGTGTTGTTGTACATGCAATATGATGGCTCTTATGTCTCCCAAAATGGTCGCCCCTTCAATATACCATTGCCAGGCCGTTATACCAAACCTCTCAATATACCCGCCCTTATGTGAGGGAAACTATTGGTACATGAGAGCAGAATGGTACGTGGAACATAGGCGGTACGAAAGGGGAATCACTCTATTTTTGACACCTACCATAGAAGACTTATCCTCATGCACTGGGAATCACCCCAGCTACACTTGGTCAGCTTTCATCAGGATTTACGTCTAGCAATAGTAGCGATCGGGGTTATGTATGCAAAAATTCAAGCCAAGGTGGTGATGAAATCCACCGTTGGTCTTGATCAAGGGTTGGGGTTTTACGACCAACTCCTTGGTGTTTAAATTACCACGTGGTGTGTGGGGTTCTTTTTATTTGTGCAAAGAAAGAAAAACATGCAGCAAAACTCTCCTATGCAAGCAAAGAAACATGAAATGACAGAGACAGAAAATAGAAAATGATAGAGGATGCTCAAAACCCCTACCTCTTCTCTGCCCAAACCGGATGCCTCTGAGTTTCTGCTCTGAAACTGCACAGAGAGCTAATCATCCCGGGGTGGGATGAATAACAGATCTGTATTCATCATAGGGTGGGATGAATGCCCATTCGTCCCTGGGTGACATGAATTCCAGCTCTGTATTCGCCACAGGGTGGAACGAGCAGCAGTCCAGTGCTTGAAATATTGACACCTGCAAGCAAAAACACACAACTTTTGATCAAAAATTTGATCTCAAAATCAGGGGACAGTGGTCCCACCGTGATCGCCACTGAAAGCACGAGGATACGAAGCAAACAAAAGGGAAATGTAACGCTAAGTCCTACGAACGAGAATGCATGAAAAGAGGGAAAACAAATGAATTGAAATGAGATTTAAAGCAAATGTAAAAGTGCAGCCCTTTATTTTATTAATTTTCTCGAGATCGGGTTACAATGCGTCTCCTCCCTTTTTAGGGGCTGGGAGCGTCGGACATAGTTTTGTTACACCACAAATGAGATATTCCCCTTTGGGATCTTCCGCGTGCCCACATTGAAAATGGGCGGACCAAACATCGTCGCCGCTTGCGTGAGTGCATCTATAGTTCCTTGCTTCCCCTCTGGTGTCAAGATCCTACATTCAGAGAAATAGTAAATGGTTAGTAGCACTTGCGGATGGAGGGAAACATGCGATCCCCAAGGCCTACGGTTGATGCATGCATAAAATAATTAAAACGATAACTAAAACATATCAGAATAAGCTAAAAATTTGACAAAAGCAAGAAAACATTACCAGGAACACACTACAAAAGGAACAGTCGAGAAATCTACCACATATTTCTAATCGCTCCGGGGTGGGACGATTAGGACTGTCATAAAATGTCAGTAGGTGACCTCCTAAATGTCCCATCCAGGGGCCTCCAAAACACCTACAAAGTTGGGGTTAGACAAAACGGGGCATTTTGGGATGACCCAGATGGTCGGATTTTGCATATTCTACCTCGATCGCCCTGTATCTGATGGTGCTCCCTATATGTTAGTGAAAGCGAGAAATATTGAAAGCACAGTCAAAACTCATCCAAATGACATGAAATTTAAATGACAACATATATGGATGACCTAGAATAAAATGCAAAAGAAATAGTAGGGAAATATACCATAGATTTCTAATCACTCCGGGGTGGGGCGATTAGGACTACAGCAGTGTGCGGGGGCACCCGGGGGCAGGACGCCCACCGTTTGGGGCTCGGTTTCGGCACCAATCCACTTGGGATGGGTCCAAAACCTCTTATGGGGTTGTGTCAGAAAATTAGGTGGGGTATTGTGGCCAAATGTTTGGGTTTTGGGTCCGGATTGCGCTTCCAATAATCACCCAATAACCTCCCTTCCAAAAGAGAGATCAAGGATGTAAGAAGCACAAACGATGGGTGAGGATGTAATTCGGTAGCACTCCATTGCTCCAAATGCTCCTGCTCTATCCTTTTTTGGGGTGAGAAGACTCACCATTTTATAGACCTGAGGGTCTCTTGTGAATGAGCATGCAGAGGCGCCACTTGGCCATCATGCCTTGCCATGGGGAAGAAGATTCCTCCCTGATTAAGGGCTCCATGACTGCCCCTATGACTACCTCTTTGAGCTCAAAAATGCTCACTCGCACTCCATGCATTGAAGGAGGAGTTAAGTGGTGGATCTGAGCTGCCATTTGTCAAGGTTTGACCTTTTTCTCGTCAAACCTGCTATTCGCCCCACCCTGGAGCGAATATTGCTAATCGTCCCAAGGTGGGATGAATACCAGTTTGTAATCATCCCAGGGTGGAACGAGTAGGGAGCAGAGTGCCTGAAAGGTGCCAAATTGACCTCTGACCTTCCAAAACTATTGTGGGAGTGGTTAGGACCACTGTTTAACCTCTGGGGGCTGCCCTAGGGGCTGTGTATGTCAATTCGATCAGTGCTTGTTGTCACATAATCGGATTGGTGCTGTTTTGGTGTCTACAGTGTGCACATGCTACTTGAGTGGGGTGAGGACTCTCCACACCCAAGGAAATTAATAAGGCATGGTGCACACACCCTATTTTACCATGCAAGTAGAAAATTCTAGATTTTTCTCCTCCCCACCTATGCCACTCGGATTCCATGTCATGTCCACCTCACCTCCACATCACTACCCCAAATCCCTTGAAAAATTCTATAAAATTCCCCTCATTTACTTCATTTGCAAGAGAGTGTGAACTTACATACCAAAACTCTACCAAATTCTAGTTACAAATCCTATTGTGTGGAAAAATTGCTTGCAAACCAACCATGGAATCCTTTGTATACCTCCATTTGCACTTTATTTATTTGTGATAATACTCACAAGTGGAAATTCTAGGAAACTCTAAACATAGACTAGAATATCTGGATACCATCTTAAAGGTCCCTGAAAATTTTCATTAAATTTTGGATAGCACAACTTCAACCACCCATCCCTAAGTGGTTCATAGTCACAATTGCCCCCCAACAAGCAATTCCCACTCAAGACAAGACTCAATCAAATATTCAACCACAAACAACTTCCAAAATTTCATCCTAAGGTTTTTACAAAATTTTGGGTAGTATAGGCTCAACTACCCACCACTAGGCAATTGGTAGTTAAAATTACCTACCACTAGGCAATCCACTCTAGATATCAACAATAGTTAGACAAACAAGTGTATATAGTCAACAAAGACAAGCAAGGTACTATGTTTTGTGTTTTATATCATTTTAAGCTATGTTTTTATTTTAATTATCATTTTTTACCTCTTTATTATTTAAATAATCCATTATTCTAGTTCTAATCATGGTAGACCCATAGATGCTACTAATCATTATGTTTGGTTTTGTGTAGGGCTCACACAAATATATTCAACCAAGAGTGGTTAATAATTAAAGCATTCAAAACCCACCCACTCTTTGAGATGGTTTAGAAGACCTTTTGTGTGTTATTGTATTCATTTTTATAAAGCGAATATTGCACCTTGGGAATCCCCTTGTATCCTTAAGATAGTTTTGTTTGTGTATCCTAGTTAAACATATTTAAAAGAAACAAAAATCAAAAACAACATCACTTTGCACTAAAAATTTGAAAACCAATTGATGGTGTTGGACTTCATCCCCAACCATCGATTGATACCTTTAGAAACCATAGTTATATCACATAGTTTCCTATATTTCATCACCAAGAAGTTGACTACCCTTGGGGCCAGCTCAAGGTAGTATGAGGTTAGACACCCTTACTCATGGGGCTAAATAATTAGTGGGTGTGCAACTATCATTCTTGACTGAACCTAATTGAGGGTGATACAAAATATTATTAGGACACTATAAGTTCTAGAAAGTGTCACCTCTTACACCCCCTAAAAAGGTATTGGATGTGTTTTTGCCTTTTAGGTACCCTAATCCCCTCCCACTTTTGAAAGCTTTTAAGTTGTTTATGTGCAACTTCTCCCCACATACTCAAGGGTATATTGAGGAGCATGCATAAACACAACATATAGATCTCTCTTATCCACATTTTGTAGATTTTAGGGTTAGGTAACATCAAAACACACAAAAACCAACAAAAAAATTAAAATAATAAAAAAAGTCCAAAAAAATAAAAAATCTAAATATAAACACCAAATATCAAAACCAATCTTAATCATAATAAGAACCCTCATCTTAATTATTTGTTGTTTTTTTATTTTGTTTGTGTATTTATAACGTTACTTCAAAAATTCCAAAAAAAGGTTGGACATTTTGGGTAGATAAGTTGTCATTGATGTCAAGAATGAGTGGTCATTGATGTCAGGCTTTCAGCACTAGTCAGTGGCAGTTTTAGTGGCCAACATCAGTTTCAAGTTCTCTAGGTTAATTTGATCAAGACCCGGTTCCAAGAAGTCGAAAGTGGTCCAAAGTGCAAAAGATGAAGCCCAAGTGAATAATATTATAACATTTTTTATAATATTATAAAAGGAAGTTTTAAATTAATTAATATAATTTTTATTATAAATTAATTTATAATTTAATTTACTTAAGTTATTTAAATTAATTATTAATTAATTTTAATATTAGTTATAAGTTAATTTATATTAATTTTTAACTAACCCTAAGGTGGGTTATTAAATTTAATTCAAATTTTGAATTCGAATTTCTAGTGTCGACGTGGGAAGCATTTTACCATGTGTGTATAAAATGGAGATTACCCACCTTATTAAAACTCGCCAATGCTTTCAAATTAAATCCTATGCTATGTGAGTGTATGTGAATCGTGGTGTGTAACAAAGAGTTTTTATTTCTAAGTTCTTAGAGGAGGTGAGATTATTTTACACACAAAGGAGGGAGCCTTGGTCACCAACCACTGGTAGCATAGTTGGCCACCGTGGTTTTAGCAATACGTGAGGGTAGCAATAGGTGTAGGTTCAAATCCCCGCGAAGGATCATTTTTTTGTGTTGAAAATGTGGCGAAGTAAGGTTGATAGGGAAGGAGGTTCACCCTCCTTCACCTGGGCACTTCTAACCCATGCAATGGGCTCCAAAGAGCTAAGGTGCTTGGGGAGACAGTGGTTCGAATCATACCAAAACCCTTTTATGGTGATAACAAAGGTATGCATTAAAGTTTGAGTGCCAAAATTTTCAGAGGAGTTATTTGAGGTAATAAAAATAAATTTTTGCAGGAGTTATAAGGTTGATACAAAATAAATTTTGATGTTATTTTATTTAGTGTTTGAAAAGAAAATAAAGGTGTTTTAGGAAGATAGTTTGATGTCTTGTCGTTTTAGATATTATTCTAAGTTGGTGTTTATAAGGTGTATCAAAGTGATTATTTTTCATGTATGATTTGATGGATGTTATTTTCAAAAGGGAGCAATAAGGTGTATTTGAGCTTTGATTATTTCTGTGTCTAAGGAATATTTGAGGAAGTGTTAAGAGTGAGATTTTATCATCTAACCATTGAAATTGGAAAGAAGGAAATTGTGATTTAAACAGATCTTACAAAGGGCACTTCTACATAAAACAAAAGGTATGGGCACATCTTCCTAGTGGGTGATTGTTGAATATTGTGAATGCAAATTTGGAGTGAAAAGGATTGTTTGGTGAGCATTGTTGAGTGTATTTTGAATTAATGATTCAATATTTTTTGGAATAAAGAGTTGTTGATGAAACCTTGTTTTATAAGCATTGTTTTTTAATTGATTAAGTTGAGTGAAATTGAACTAGGGTTTGCAAAGATCATGAGTATCATTGTTATGTGAAGATTGTTTTATAATAATTTTTGTTGAATTAATTGCTTGAGTGAAGAACTTGAACTAGGGTTTGAAAAGATCATGAGTATCATTGTTATGTGATATTGATTTATAATCATTTTTGGAAAAAAATGAGTGAGTGTTCATATGCTTGGACTAGGGTTTGTGAGCAAGGATTATTTCATTGAGTGACTGGTTGAGTAGATTTGGTTGAGCCTAGTCAAGTGGATGTATTGAAGTGATTGTTCAAGTTCTATGAAACAAATTATTATATATTTTGAATTGAATTGAGAAAGTGATTGAGAATTTGTGAGTGTGAAGCATATTGAGTCTAACAATTCTCTAGATGTTTCTAAAAGAGTGAGTGAAAGTGATTGAGCATTGAGGTGAATGTGAAGCATATTGAGTCTCTAAAAATTCTCTATATGTTTCTAAAAGAGTGATTGAGCATTGTGATGAATGTGAAGCATATTGAGTCTCTAACAATTCTCTATATGTTTCTAAAAGAGTGATTGAGCATTGTGATGAATGTGAAGCATATTGAGTCTCTAACAATTCTCTTTATGTTTCTATGATTTTTGGATAAGTTCTAGTGAGGACTTATTGAGCAAATTTGGACAAGTTCTAGTGAGGACTTGTTGAGAAGATTTGAGGTAAGTCTTAGTGAAGACTTGAGAGCATATTGGACAAGTTCTAGAGAGGAATTATGGAAAGAATAGTGTGAGCTTTTGTGGAAGATTACAAGGTATATTTGATATAAGTCTTTGAGAAGACTTGAGAGCAGAGTTGATTAATTTATTTGGTCAAACCTTGATTTAAGGTTTGGGGCAGATCTAGCAGAGTTGATTTGAGATAAAGTAAAGCTTTGTGTTAAGGATTGAGGATAGATATTGAGGACAGAAGGTCTTAAGATCTCTTCCAAAAAGGTTTAGTGAAAATATTTCTGTTATAGAAGAATCAAAATATGGTGATTATTTGATAAGATATATGTTACTTGGTATTATTACAGCTTTTGAGTTAATAACAAAAGAGGAAACTATTTTCCGAAAGGAAGAAACATTCAAAACTACCAAAATACAAAGGGCAAGAAGTTAGATTCAAGCAATAAATCATCTAGTGATGAAGAAGCTAATTATGGCAGAAGGAATTAGGATTCAAGAATATTTAAAGATGCAAAATATGTTAGATGTTTCAATTGTGGAAAGTATGGTCACTATGCAAGTGATTGTCAAGAATCTAAAAATAACAATGATGAAGAAAAATATGATCACATGAACATGGAATCTAAAAGATATAGGTACCAAAAGAGAGGTAAGGATGGACGATACAAACAAGGAAATAAGTTCTTTAAAAGACAAAAGATGAGCTACTATGCAGACAAGGCAAGTAAGTACTCAAGTGATAGTGATGCTATTTCTTTAAGTAATGGTAAAGATTAAGTCCTATTTATGATTGAAGAAAAAGAAGAAGTTAATAAAAGGTCACCAATAATTCTCAAGTATTTTAGATTTGGTAATTTTGGACATCTTGAAGATAGTTGTACAAGGAATGGTTTTAGTTTTAGTGATGATGAATATGAGGATGCACTTGAAGGACCAGGAGAGAATATTCTAATGGTACTAGAAAAAGAAGAAGGTGAGCCTATAGAATACAAGTCAAAAGAAAAATAAGATGTTGACAAAGGAAAACAAATAGAGGAAGAATAAGAAAAAGGAGGAGTTGATCTTGAGAGAGAGCTTATATATGCTCTTAAAACCTTAAAGAAGGTAAGAAAGCAAAACTTCCAAATTAAGATTCAATTTCAAGAATATGATGAAGAGAGAGGAAAGCTTATAGATGACCTAAACAAGTCAATGAGTAAGACAAAGAAGTTCAAGGATAATATAGAAGCAAAAGTCTTATAATGTGAAAGGCTAGAACAATAAGTCTTACTACTAAGGGAAGAATTAGAAAAGTCCAAGTAAAAGCTACACGAGTTTGGGAAGAGCTCAAAAATTGTAGATAAGATGATCAAGGTACAAATAAGGTCAACAAATAAAATAGGTCTTGATTTTGAACTGGCTCAAAAGAAATAAGAAGAAGAGTCAACCTCAAGTTCTAAAGAAGAAGAAACTTCAGAAGAAAAAATTTCAGAAGAAGACAATGTAAGAGAAATTGAGACTTTTAAGGATGAGTTGGACAACAGAAAGTTCAATAAGGAAAGGAACAATACACAAAGAAGAAACATATGGAACCGGAACCAACATAGAGAAAAAGAGTCTAAGAGACCAATGAGGTCAAGGAAACGAAATTTCAATGGATGATGTTTCTCATGTCACAGGTTTGGGAACATGGCTTCACAGTGCAGAACACATAAAAGACAAGAATATGGAAACTTCAAAAGTACGTAAATTTCCATGGGTATTGCTACTCATGTAATCAGTTTGGTCATAAGGCAATGAAGTGCAAGGTACATGATAGGAACATATATGGCTTCACAAGGACAAATCCCAAGATATTTGCACCTCCAAGGATTAATAACATTGTGTTATAAGTGCAATAATTATGGACATACAAGAAAATGGTGTAGAGCAAACATTCCATAATCAAGCATGAACAGGAACAAGAACGGGAATGGTAACAAGAACAGGAATACGAACATGGACATGAATCAAAATAGGAATATAGATAGGAAAAAGAATATGGATATGAACAAGAACATAGACATGAATAATAACAATCAAAGGAATTAGAAGGATCATATAAGAAGGAAATATGACAATGGTAAAGAATAGTGCTTGTTAGGAGTAGAAATATTCCCACCCCAAAATTAACCACCTCAGCAGGAGGTGGGGCAAGGGCTAAGCTAAGAGACTCATTCTTAGCCCCAAGCCCCAAAGGTTACCCTTTGCCATTGATGTCAAAGGGGGAGATATTTGGTTTAAGAAGAGAGCATTGAGTCATGGGGAGTAATGTCCCATGGGAAGAAGAACAAGAAAAAGGTTAAGTTTCTAGTAAAACGAATTTGGGTTGCCATCAATGACAAAGGGGAATATTGTTGGACATTTTGAGTAGATAATTTTTCATTTATGTCAATAATAAGCGGTCATTGATGTCAGGTTTTCAGCACCAATCAATGGCAGTTTCAGTGGGCAACATCAGTTTCAGGTTCTCGAGGTTCAGTTGATCAAGACTCATTTTAGGAAGTCGAAAGTAGTCCAAAGTGCAAAATAAGAAGCCCAAGTGAATAACATTATAATATTTTTATAATATTATAAAGGGAATTTTTAAATTAATTAATATAATTTTTATTATAAATTAATTTATAATTTAACTTTACTTAAGTTATTTAAATTAATTATTAATTAATTTTAATATTAGTTATAAGTTAATTTATATTAATTTTTAACTAACCCTAAGGTGGGTTATTAAATTTAATTTGAATTTCAAATTTCTAGCGCCTATGTGGGAAGCATTTTACCATGTGTGTATAAAAGGAGGATTACCCACCTTACCAAAACTTCCCAATGCTTTCGAATTAAATCTTATGCTATGCGAGTGTATGCGAATCGTGGTGTGCAATGAAGAGTTTTTTTTTATAAAGTACTTAGAGGAGGTGATATTATTTTACACACCAAGGAGGGAGCCTTAGTCACCAACTGCTGGTAGCGCAGTTGGCAACCGCAGCTGTAGCAAGATGTGAGGGCAACGATAGGTGCATGTTCGAATCCTTGTGGAGGATCATTTTATTTTGTGTTGAAAACATGGTGAAGTAAGGTTGATAGGGAAGGAGGTTCACCTTCCTTCACGTAGACACTTCTAGCCCACATGGTGGGCTCCAAAGCGCTAAGGCGCTTGGTGCTTGGGGAGACGGTGGTTTGAATCATGCCAAAACCCATTTTGGGTGATAACAAAGGTATGCATTAAATTTTGAGTGCAAAATTTTTTGGAGGAGTTAGTTGAGGTATTAAAAATTAATTTTTGCATATTTTTGGTATATAAAGGTTTTAGGGGAGTTATAAGGTTGATGCAAAATAAAGTTTGATGTTATTTTATTTAGTGTTTGAAAAGGAAATAAAGGTGTTTAGGAAGATAGTTTGAGGTCTTGTGGTGTTGGATATTATTTTAAGTTGGAGTTTATAAGGTGTATCAAAGTGATTATTTTTCATGTATGATTTGATGGATGTTATTTTCAAAAGGGAGCAATAAGGTGTATTTGAGCTTTGATTATTTTTGTGTCTAAGGAATATTTGAGGAAGTGTTAAGAGTGATATTTTGTCATCTAACCATTGAAATTGGAAAGAAGGAAATTGTGATTTAAATAGGTTTTCCAAAGGGTACTTCTACATCAAACAAAAGGTATGGGCACATCTTCCTAGTGAGTGATTGTTGAATGTTGTGAATGCAAAGTTGGAGTGAAAAGGATTGTTTGGTGAGCATTTTTTAGTGTATTTTGAATTAATGCTTCAAGGTTTTCTGGAATAAAGAGTTGTTGATAAAACATTTTTTTATAAGCATTGTTTTTGAAGTGATTAAGTTGAGTGAACTTGAACTAGGGTTTACAAAGATCATGAGTATCATTGTTATGTGAATATTTTTTTATAAGCATTATTGTTGAAGTGATTTGTTGAGTGAAGAACTTGAAATAGGGTTTGAAAATATCATGAGTAACATTGTTATGTGAGATTTATAGAGAAGCATTGTTGGAAATATTTGAGTGTGTTCATATTATTGGACTAGGGTTTATGAGCAAGTATTATTTTATTGAGTGATTGGTTTAGTGGAGTTGGTTGATCCTAGTCAAGTGGATGTATTGAAGTGATTGTTCAAGTTCTATGAAACAAATTGTTCTATATTCTAAATTGAATTGAGAAAGTGATTGAGAGTTTGTGAGTGTGAAGCATATTGAGTCTCTAACAATTATCTTTATATTTCTAAAAGAGTGAGTGAAAGTTATTGAGCATTGAGGTGAATGTGAAGCATATTATGTCTCTAACAATTCTCTGTATGTTTCTAAAAGAGTGATTGAGCATTGTGATGAATGTGAAACATATTGAGTCTCTAACAATTGTCTATATGTTTCTAAAAGAGTGATTGAGCATTGTGATGAATGTGAAGCATATTGAGTCTCTAACAATTCTCTTTATGTTTTTATGATTTTTGGATAAGTTCTAGTGAGGACTTATTGAGCATATTTGGATAAGTTCTAGTGAGGATTTGTTGAGTAGATTTGAGATAAGTCTTAGGGAATACTTGAGATCAGATTGGACAAGTTCTAGAGAGGACTTGTGGACAGATAAGTGTGAGATTTTGTGGAAGCTTACAAGTCAGATTTGAGATAAGTCTTTGAGAAGACTTGAGAGTAAAGTTGACTGATTTATTTGGTTAAACCTTGAGTTAAGGTTTGGGGCAAATCTAGCAAAGTTGATTTGAGATTAATTCAAGCTTTGTGTTAAGGCTTAAGGATAGATATTGAGGATAGATGTGTGCTAGACCGAAGGATTGTGTTTAGTGCAGATTAGAGGATAGATATTAAGGATATATTTGTTCTAGATCGAAGGACTATGTTTAGTGTATATTTGATAACAAAGTTTGATGTAGATTTGAGGATATGTTTGTGCCAGACTAGAGACTGAGATTGATTAGATTTATGCTAGACCAAAGGACTATTTTTAGTATAGATTTGAGATAGAGCTTTTAATGTGATAGAGTATAGAGGACGACAGTCTCCAGTGGATAGAGATCCATTAGCCAGGGTAGTGAGGATAGGTGTCTTAAGTGGATAAATATGCATTAGCCAAAGAAGTGGGGGCAATAGTTCTTCTAGAAGATCACCATTCAGAGCTAAGGAGAAAGGAGTTCTCTTGTGGATAGACACCCAAAAACATGATTAGGGGATTGGTGTCTCCTTTGGATAGAGGTCCATAAATATTGTAATAGGGAAAGCATTCCCAAGAGATTTATCGAGACAATTTTAGTAAAATATTTTCTATGGAGTAGCCCACATTGGGTGAACCACATTAAATTGATGTATCTATTGTGTGCGGTGATTTTTCCATTGCTTTGATTACTTCTATTGATATTTATATCTATACATTGCATAATATTGATTGGGAAATAAAAGTAAAAAGTGGTCTTATACTATTCACCCCCCCCCTCTTAGTATAATCTTGTGTTCTTCAAAAATCATAAAAAAGAAAAAGATCAAAAAATACAAACCAAACCATATATTTGTCATATGTTTCTATCACTATAGTCCCTATACACTATCTCTAGAATCAACTTCCTAGGCAAATATGGTTCCCAATAGGACCATCCAACAAAATGTGGTTCACAATTTTCAATTTCCTAGGAATGTATGGTTCATATTCATAACCACCTAGATATGGGTGGTTCCTCCCAAAGTTGACATACAACATCTCCTTTTGGTCATGTCTTTCTCTCCACATATTATTTTATCACCAGTTTCTTATGGTCTTAACAACAAGCTAAGTTCATGCTTAAGAGCACCCTCTTATGGACCACTCTAAGTTGATCTCTCATCCTTTGGCAAATAATCCAACCCATTTGGATGAGGTGAATGTTGTCCAACCTAGTGCCCTATCCACTATCCACCATATCCATTACCTTATCAATATTACCTCAAACATGATCAAAACCCAAACACTCATTCTTGGAATTTATGTTTGTTTAAGAATCTTTTCTGATACTATCATGACCCCTTCTCTACCAGGGAAAAATGCATAATTTCTCTTCTCAACACAAACTCTAATAAAATCCAATTTGGTATGATTTAGTCCTGTAACTGTATGTTTAATCACATGTGTATGATTCCTCAAGGTGGTAATCCCACTTAACTAATTGATCGAATCAATCATGATTATACCTACTTATTATTGATCAACCTTCTAAATCAAATGATCTCATCATTATGTCAATGACAAGGTTCGAAGAATCTCACAATGATAATGATTCAAGAGAATCTTACATCTCCTCCTCAAGTGTCACTTTGACCTATTTACATCCATCTTCAAGAACCCTACCAACCCATTCATCCACCAACTCTATTTTACATACTCCTTATTCCCCACCTCTTTAACCTCCTTTTCTTATTTTTTTTTTGGTAATTATTTTAATAGATTAACAATGGGTTTTTATAGAGGATCCCAAAACCTTATGTACAAAATTAGCCATACTTCTAATGATGTATCATGCCTCCTGGCTGGAAATATAAGCCGAATTGCAAGAAAAGCAGACCCTAGACTAATTGCCATGAGGCTACAAAAAGGGCATTTAAGCCTGATTAACCATATAACAAAACTAAAAAAAATTGGGAAAACAACAAGAAAAAGCCGAAGAAACTGGAACATGGAGATCGGAAGCACAACAACCAAACACCAAAAACAGCTAATCCTGGTCCTCCTGATCCTTCGAATTCTGACGCTTCTGGTCCTGCTTCAAAATTTTAATCATGGAATTGACACCTCATGAAGGGATATCTGCTCTGGCAATTCTTTCCACCTCTGATGGGAAGCGAGACCGCCACACGACCGGACACGTAGTCGCGAGCCCTTTGTTGGCCATGTGGTCAGCCACGCGATTGCCTTCTCTAAGGATATGACTTGCTTTCCACCTACCACGTTGGGAAAGTAGCGACCTTGCCTCAAGAACGATGTTGAAGACCCTCCAGGATGGGTCTTTGGTGCCTAGGAGGTAATTCACAATGTTGAGCGAATCTCCTTCAATAATTAGAGGCCGAGGATCCTCAGAGAGGATCTGGATTCCTTTCAGAGTGCCTCGGGCTTCGGCATAGTGATTCGTCTGAGAGCCCAACTCTTCATAGTAGGCCACCACAAGATTCCCATCATGATCTCTAACAACACCCCCTGAACCAGCGGGCCCAGGATTACCCTTTGCCGCTCCATAAAAATTTAATTTAATCCATCCCACGGGGGGTTTGGTCCATCTAACACTTCTTCGGCAAGGACCTGTAACAGCTTCCAAAAATGGGCAGAGATTCATCCTTTTGAAAATCGCTTCTTCATTCGAAAGATGGGGGCGGGGACTGGGAACAACATTAGAGTTCTCAATGGCATAGGATAAGGCCCTTTGAGCGACACAAGGAGGCACTTTTGGGGCTCTGCCAAAGACTCTGGCATTCCTCTCTAACCAAATTTGCCAAATGGAATGGTGGAAGGAGGCCTCAAGGAGGAAGCGGAGTTTAGGATTCTTGAAAGGATTAGGCCATTGATGGAAAGCATCTCTGAGGGATCGAGGAGAGCACCAGAGGATTTGGAAGGAGGATAGGACAATGCTGAGGACCGAGTGGGAAAAGGGGCAGTGCAGGAATAAATGGTCCCTCGTCTCGCACTCTGCTAAACACATGTAACACCTGTTGGGGAAGGCAAAACCCCTCTTGTGAAGGTTGTCAATGGTTAAGGCTTTGTTGTGAAAAGCAATCCACGCAAAGAAGTTCACTTTAGGGATGACCCCTTTCCTCCAGACAACTTTCCACCGATAATCCAGGGTAGTCTCGTTGGTAAGAAACTCATAGGCTGATCTAACAGAGAAAAGACCATCCTCCGTACCACTCCAGATGATTCTGTCAGTCCTCCTAATAGATGGAATTAAAACCGATTGGAGGATGTTTTCCAGAAAGGCAACCTCATTATTAAACCCTTCCACAACTGGAAGTTTCCATCGAGGGAGACGGGAGCTCCGGTCTATGAAATCCACCACCCTGAGTTGGGAGTTTGGGTCGGTTTGTTCTCTCAGCCCAGCAAGGTCCGCCCTCAAGCCAAGGGCTTCTTCAGTCGCCCACCTGTCCTTCCAAAAGAGGATGAGGTTGCCATCACCCAAAATCCAGCGGGCTCCCAAGCTAATCAAATGACGGGTTTGGAGCACAGATTTCCAAAAAGTCGATGCTTCAGGAGGGATCTCAGCGTCAAAAAAAGAGTTGGAGCCAAGATACTTCCTTTTGACCAGCTTAACCCACTCCATCGGGTCACTAGTTAGGATCCTCCAAGCATGCTTCGCGATCAGAGCTGAGTTCATAAGTCTTGATCTCCTCATCCCCAAGCCGCCTTGGTCTTTCCGCGAACAAACCTTGTCCCAGGAAACAAGAGGAATTCTGGATTTTTCTTCATTGCCAGACCACAGAAAGGTCCTCTGAATCTTCTCGATCTTGGAGTGAACAAAAATTGGAAGCATGAACACCGACATAAAGTAGGTTGGGATCCCCTGAAGACAAGCTTTGGTAAGGGTGGCTTTCTCGGCTTGCGACAGGAGTTTGCCCTTCCAAGTGCCAAGTTTCTTGTGAAGGCGTTCCAGGATCATGTTCCACATACCTCCACTGGCACGGCCATTGCAAGACAGGGGCAACCCCAGATAAGACGTAGGCAGGGAGTCAATGGTGCATTCTAAAATTTTGGCAATCCGGAGTTGCCTACGCAGGGGAGTGTTAATAAAATAAATTTTGCTCTTGATGTAATTAACCTTTTTCCCGGCAGCTTGCTCGTAACGGGAAAGGATCCGCTTGAGGGATTTGGCCTGGGCAACAGACGCCCCAGTGGAGATGAGGGTGTCATCCACAAATTGCTGATGAGTGACAGGTTCAACTCTAGAAGTCGGCAGAATGCCAGAAATCTTGTTCTGACGAAGAGCCTCTTTCAAAGACCAGCTCAGAACCTCCGCCAAAAGGATGAAGAGGATGGGAGACAAAGGGTCGCCTTGTCTGAGGCCTCTGGCACTTTGGAAATACCCGGCTGGGGACCCGTTGATCAGGACAAAAAAAAGGGAGTGGATATACAGCTGCAGACAAGGTCAATCCAGTGGGGATGAAAGCCGAACTTGAGGAGGACAACACACAAGAACCTTCTATCAACCCGGTCGAAGGCTTTGTTCATGTCTAGCTTAAGAAAAAGAGCAGCATTCTTGGAGCGGTAAGCAGAGTGAAGAGTTTCATGGACAGTGATGACACCATCAAGAATGTTTCTGCCTTTAACAGTGCTTCCCTGACAAGGATCAACCAGGAGAGGGAGAACGGGTTTCAGTCTATTGGCTATAGACTTGGTGAGGATCTTGTAAAAAACATTGCACAGGCTGATGGGCCGGTAGTCAGAGAAACTCTTGCAGGTTGGAGACTTAGGAATGAGAGCAAGAAAGGTGGAATTGAGTTTCGGGTGAATGGATCTGGAAGCTTGTATGTCCCGAATAGCTTCGCACACATCCGAACCCACAACATCCCACATGACTTGAAAAAAATGGGGGGAAAACCATCGGGGCCAGGGGCCTTGTCTGGTTGCATGGAGAACAAAGCTTCTTTAATCTCAGATGAGGAAAAAGGTTCCAGAAGCTTGATGCTTACCTCATGGGGGACTTTAGTCGAAAAGTTGGCAAGCAACGATTTTTGGACCTGAATGTTGCTGTCGGGAGGAGTGCCAAGCAGGTCCTAAAAAAAATCAACCGCTTCGCTCCTGATTTCCTCTATTTCCCTGGTTACACGCCCATCCTTGCAAGACACTTCTCTGATCTTGTTGGCCCCTCTGTGCCTCATGGTAGACGCATGGAAAAACCTCGTGTTGGAGTCTCCATTCTTCAACCAAAGGTCTCTAGATTTCTGGCGCCGGAAGGTTTCCTCCCTTGCAAGAGTAGAATGGTAATCCACCAAAAGACTCCGTTCTTCCTCCCTGAGACCCTCGGTGTAACCTTCGAGCTCCATCCTCTCCTCCAAAAATTTTAGGTTGTCCGAGATGGACTTTTTGGCCTCAAAAATGTTGCCAAAAACCTCTTTATTCCATATTTTCAGCCTCTCTTTGACCATTTTGAGTTTTAAAGCCACTCTCTTAGGGGCGTTTCCTCCCACCTCCTATTGCCACCACGTTGAAACCAATCCTTTGAAGTCTTTGTGAGAAATCCACATGGATTCAAATCTGAAGGGGGTCTTAAAAATGGGCCCGTCGTTCACCTCCAAAAAAATAGGGTTGTGGTCAGACCCAATCCTTGGTAGGGTCGAGAGAGTTGCACCGCCAAGGATGGGAATAGCTTCTTGGGAAATGAAAAATCTGTCGAGCTTGACTTGAATCAGGCTGCTCCCAATCCTTCTGTTGCTCCACGTGAAGGATGCTCCTTTGAGTTCGATGTCAAGCAAGCTGTTAGTAGAGACAAAATCTCTAAAGTCCTCCAAGCTGCGGCTTGAATGGTCAGACCCTCCTTTTTTTTTCGATGGGTGAAGGGGACAGTTGAAGTCTCCCCCTAAGACCCAAGGAAAATTACTAAAATTCTCCCTCATCTAGGAAATAGCCTTCCACATTTCTGCTCTCTCCGTGGCAGAATTCGAAGCATAAACATTGGACAGAATCCAGGAAAAATTGGTAGTTTTGGAATGGAACAACACATTGATAATCCTATTGGAAATTGACAGCAAGTTGCCCTCAACACTCACTGGGTCCCACAGAACCATGAGCCCTCCCGTTGTTCCCACTGCAAGGCTGTACAAAAATTTTGCCTTGGCCCAAATGGCCTTAGCAACTCTATCAGAGGAGATAGCATCGGTCTTGGTCTCTTGCAAAATTAGGATGGAAGGGTTAGTCCTCTTTCGGAGATCAGCCACTAACCTTCGTTTGGTTGTTCCATTCAGTCCTCTCACATTCCATGAGAGAACTTTCATCTGGATAGTTTGAGGTTCTTCTTGCCTCCCCTCCCTTGTTGGGGGGAGGTTTTGGTACATGCGCTTCGTCCGTCTGAGTATCGAAATCATCCAGAACCAGTAGACGTTGGGTTCCATTAGCAACATCTGTCGCTGTCTCTTTGTCTCGCCTGTCTTTGTTAGGAGGACGACCCTGCTTCCTCTCACTACCAAAATCTACACTTTGTTTTTGGCTCCTCGTATTTTGAGGGCTAATGTGACCAGACTGTTCACCCCTCCTACCTAGGAGGTAGTCTTCTAGCAATGTTTGTGAATTGAAATCGGGGTGGCCCTGGTCCTGGAGCTTGGGTGAATCAGATTGAGTGATATTTTGGGAGGGAGTCCAATCCTTCTCCTCCTACGAATGGCTTTCCAGATGGGAGTCTGCTCCTAGCTGGGTTTTTGCTCCAAACTGCACAGGGTCCATTTGGTGGGTGAAATTCTCAACAGGCTGGGAGAAATCACCGTGGTCCCTGGAGGGGCCTGGAGATTCATGGCCCATCGCATTTGGAAGATTTGACTATTTTGCCTGTCCTTCGCCATGTTCCAGGGGGTTACAGGTTTCACGCTTCTGCTTACCCAATTTTTGAAGAGGACAATTGGACTGGAGGTGCCCTTGAGAACGACACTGGGGGCAGAAAGCTGGCCTATTCTCATAGACAATAGCTTGTTTGTGAAGAACGGTGCCTCCAGACCGGAGAGTGATGGAGGATGGGAGCTTCGCCTCCAAATCCGTCAACACGCAAAAATGGGCTTGGACGAACCTTGTTCGAGCTCGGGTGGGAGGGTCAATGGTGACCAACTCCCCTATGGAGCGAGCAATACCTCTTATTACATTTTCATGCCATCCGAAGAGGGGAAGACTCGGGAGCCTAACCCATATTGGGGCAATGTTGATGTTCTGGGTATCAGGATTAAAGTCCATGCCCCACTTCCTAAGGAACAGACTTCTACGGCCCAGAAACCATGGCCCACCAGCCAAGATTTTATAGTAGTCCTCCTTGTTGTTCAGTCTAATAGCGAAAAAACCCCGGGATAGGGCCGCCAACTCCATATGTCCAGAGGTCCTCCATTTGCTTGCCGCCCACTTGCGAATGGTCTCCATGTCGGGATGACCACCAATGAACTTACCTATGAGGGTATACTTCTCATACTCCACGAAGCTTGAGAGTACTTCCGTCGGGATGTCCAGCTCATCCCCAGCCGAGAACAGCTCCTTGGTAAAAAAACCGCTTAGGGTTTCTGAAGCCGCTGCCTGGGCATACGACTTCTGTGGCCCACCCCCCATTTTTCTGGTGGGTCCTTACCCCGACTGACACCGTCGTCAATCCGTTCTTCTTCATTTGGCAAGGACGCCTCCGCATCTCCAGACCCGGGGTGCCCTCCGCCCGCTCCGCTGTGCCCATGGTTCGAAACGCTGCCGCTCCCGTGCTCTCCCGTAGAGGACTTCCCACCCATCGTCCACTCCTTTTCTTATCTTTCTTTAATAGGTTTCATGTCATTATTGTATGGTCATGCTATGAGAGGCTACATACCTATGTATCACCCCTTATTTTCTCCTCATTTTATTTCTCTCATCCCTCCACCTCCTTCTATTTCCCCCATTCCCCTCCTCTCTAATCCTATTCCTTCCAATTCTATGATTGAGGGGAGTTAACCCTCATTCAACACTACTTTTCTCTCTAGGGGAGTTTGTACTACTTTCAACTTTCACCTCCAACTTTGTCATATTTTATTTATCCACCACACTTATCCATTGCATTCATCCACCACACTCATACATTTAATTCATGCATAAGGTTTATAGCATGCTAATTTCATCACCTCTTGGATCCAGAAATATACGTTTCCCAAATTTGATAATTAATCAAGATATATAATAGTTGTACATATTATTCCCATTTTGTATGTCCTGCTTTATATATCTCCTAACTTCTTGTCAATGGTTATGTTTTCTTGTACACCATGTTGCATAAACATTGTTTATATTTAATATGTTGTTCATCACAAGACCTAGTCAAGCCCATTGTTATGATTATTTTTTATTGATTCCTTAGGTTGCTTGGAAATATAGGTTATTTTGTTATTCATCCATGCCTAGTGTTCCACTCAACCTTTATCAAAAATCATCATGTTTTAAGGATATTTTGGGCTTTGTTGGCTAAATCGAGTTCCTTCTTGGACCACTCACATATCACATATTAATCAAATTGAGTTAAGATAAGACAATGCGATGAGTAGTCTTGTCAGAAAAAGGAAAAAAAAATCTCACTATTTCCATGTGAATAATCCAAACCTAAGGATTCAAATTGCATGTTTCAATAAATAAAAAAGTAAAAGAGAAAAATAGCTTCACATATTTGTTCCTCGGGTATTTTAGATACCTCCATCGAGGCTTATATACACCTGGTTGTCAAAGGATTATGGGGATAAACTCTATGAGGGCTATAGACAATTGACTATCAATGGAGCATACCATCCACATGGCATCATGTTTGTCACATTAGCGAACTTCTTTACTCTAGAGCTATGAATGCTCACATATGATCTAGCTTATATTGGTTTGGGCTACAACTCATTTGTCCAACCTTTATGAAGATGGAAAATAAAAATCATCACACACACTATGATGCATGAGTAGTGTGATTTTTTTTAGGATGATCTTGACTTCTACATGATACTAATTGACCAGTAGACAAGTTTGATTGGTGCCACTAGGGTGTTTGAGTTTTCTAGAATATTTTTAGAAGCCAAAAATCCTAAGGAATGTTGGTGATAAATGTTTTTCTTCATTACCATTCATTGTAAATACGCCCTAAAGTCTCCCTTCATGCAGTATATCATTAGCCATTATTCATTGCCTACTGAGTTAATGTTTTCTCATCTATGTCTTACATCTTATGTCCATTGTGATTACCTTGTTTCATTTTGTGTTAACATATCATTATGAATGTTAATTTATCATTGATTAATTAAACTAATTTTTATTATGAGATACATATCCACATATAAAAAATATGATCGAAACAAGTAGATACAAGGCTATGAACATCACCATCTATCTATTTAATATTTAATGTAGCATATACCTCTAATCAAATCCATCACATCATATAGCATATATATCTAATCATAAATCATAAATCAATATCATCAATAATACACACAAATGCATCACATGATCCCAAAGGTATTATTATATATATATATATATATATATATATATATATATATATATATATATATATCATCACAAATATGTCAAACCCTTTTTCCTATTAGCCAATATCTCAAATTGGATCTAATATTCTCTAATAGAGGAATTTTATTTCAATTTTGTTAAGGCTACAAAAGGTCCACATACTCACTAGGACCAAAGAGAGTGAGAAATTAGGACTCAAAATATTCCTAAGAGAGGTCATAAGTGGTTTGTTGTAACCATTGGACCCATTATAGGGCATCAAATTCAAATTTGAGGGATACCATGGAGAATTTTAGATAAGGAAGAACACTATTGAGTTTGAAAAATTGATTAGCCTAACATAACCAACCATCAATATTTTATCATTACACTTGGAGAAATCAAACTTGAGAAGTTTAAACAGGGCATGAGTGTCAAAGGGATAAAGATGGATTGTTGCATCCCTATGGATTGATGTTCCACCCAACCCTTCAGTATTAATTTATTGGCAATATTTTGAGTCTTCAAATAAACTCTCTTTCAATCCATGTAGTCTATCATCAATTCCACTAGTATGTGAAATGTGGATGGATTTTATGGACTACATCTCCTTGATTATTTAGTTTGCAAAAGCTTGTAGGCCTTGAACTAAATTTGTTAAGTGGTCTAATTTATGGATTTGGTCTATCTCTATATGTGCTCCTCTAGTAGCACCTACAATTTCTTTGTAAAGTAGAACTTACTAAAAGTAGAAAGTATTGAGCTCGGGTGGTTACTATTTTTGGTAATGGTCTAGAAAAATGTTTGGGTGTTATATACCAAAATGATCAGGATTCGGTGTGTAAAGACCATCACAATAGGCTAGGTCTCTAATTGACTTCTTTTATTTGAGGGAATTTTTTTCTTATTGAAAAAGGTTTAAAACATTGTTTTAAGACATGGACCAAGGTGAGGTATGATCGATCTAAGTGCACAATGAGGAGATTTACCAACTTCTTTGATTGTTTGTGATCTCCTCGTTTGATACAAGTTAATGTTAGGGCAAATTCTTCAACTTAGACTTAAAAATTCATAGTTGGGCCAAAAAGGGACTTTGGTGCAGAAAAATGAGCTACTTCTATTCCTAAATATTTGGGTGAGATTAAGTGACTATGGGAAAGTTTTGGCCTTAATAAGGGAAATAAAAAATTCTATTTTTTGGTAAATCGGTGCAAAATTTGACCTAGGGTTGTCAAGGATAATTTTATTTGAAATAGTATGTGGAGGTGTCTACTAAATTTTGAATTCAATCTAGGCTATGAGGGAAGAGATTTCCCTTCTAGACGAAATTTTTCAAACTCCTTCAATTCTAAATTACATAATAAAGTTAGGGTAGGGTCCTAGCATTGTACACCATATCCTATCTTGTATTAAAGCTTTTAGTCCCATTGATCTCATGGACGTAATTAAAATAATCTTATTTCATTTCAAAATATTAATACTGATATATCAAATGACATTAGTTCAACCAGTTAAATTCATCAACTTTCAAGGAGGAGACTAAAGTTTGAATCTTACTAAATGGCACGTGCATAATTACCAAACTAATTGTAATAAAAAGTATTTTACCCTTTTCAAGTGGTTAGTACAACCCTTCATCCCTCTTTATTTCTTGTCACTTCTAATTCATTAAAAAAAACAAGGACAATAATTATATTTATAATAATGAGTTAATTCAATACAACTTTAAAATTATTTAATAAAAATAAAACATGTTTCAATCCTATATAATTAATTTTATATATACAGTTACTAATAAATTTTTAATTCAAAATAAAATGCATTCTCTAGATACCTTAACTTACAACATAGGTTAACTTTATTTATCCCTAATTTATTTTTTAAATTATTATTCAAGAGATATCTCTTGTCGCTATTGTCGTACCAATCCTTTTTTAAGAATTTAGTTTATGAAAACAAAGCTCCACCTAAAGTACTTTTTAGAGGATTGCACGATTAATTAAAAAAATTAATTTATACATCCTACAAAATAGGGAACCATTGAAAATGGCTTCACTACAATCAACAATAAACTAGGAAAGTATCACATTGACTAAGTAAAATAAATAAAAAAACCTTGCCTTGGCGAATTCAATTAATAATTGTAAGTGTCACATCGTTTGTTAATGAAAGTTTTCATTAAAATAAAAAATTTAACAATAACAGCTTCAAGTATAGGAATACGCCACTGTACGAAAACAAAAATGTCACGCCTATCTGTCATAGCAGCTTTTGCTCCATGTCTTTTCATACCCTTGCCAACTGTTCTTCCAGAGGTTAGGAATCGAATACATTACCTTTATTATAGAGAATGTTGAGTTTTTTTTTTATTAAAATTAATGCGAGAAATCACTATCATTTATTATAAAGGGTTGAGCATCTTCACCCTAACCATGATTTCTAACCATGATCTTTGATAAAAGGATAAAGGGAAGAACTAAGCTTGTCAATAACAGCCAAACAACCATACACACCCATCCTCTCACACTCGTAATAATTTAAACCAAAAAGAACCAAAACCCTAAACTTTATACTATCCCACTTTGAATTTTTAATTTTATTAAATTAATTTATAAAAATTCTAAATGTATTTTTCCTTCTCGTTATAAACGGCGAATAAAAAATATAAATTGATTATATATAATCAAAATAGTTATTTAAAAAATGGGGAAGAGGTTGATCAATATATATTTTTTTAAATGTTGATTTTTCATTAAGACACAATATTATATCAAGTTGTGGATTTACACACTTCTAGTAGGGTTCTTAATATTTATTATATAACATATATGCAATATATGAGAGGGAGAGATTTGAACCTGGGGCCTCTCCAACGGGAAAGTTTTAACTACCCACTTCTCTCCAACTCCCTCACAGGGACGGATAATTACTTTTTTTTTCAAATATTACTTCCTGAAAAACAATAAGAATTGTTTTTATAATCCCTTACTACTAGGGATATGATTAATTAATTTTAATTTTTTTATAAATTAATCTAAATATTATATTATATGGAAAAATGAAAATCTAATATTAAGTTAAACTATTAAATTTATAGGTTAATAATATTATAAACCATCTAATTAAAATATCAGTTCAATATTATTAAGCATTAACTCATAATAGTTTAATTATATTATAATAATATTAAGTTAAAGATTTAATATTATTAGGTATATTAATTATAATATAGGTATAATAATATTATGCATAATATTATAATAATATACTAATAATATTAGTTAATTAATCGTAATATTAGTTAATTAAGTATAAGAGGTACTAATATTTTTTTGGATGTAAAAGTCATTATATTAATAAAATAATATTTAATCATACAAAAAAGGGTGGATGGGATTAGCACACCCCATAAACCAATACATTAACCATTGTGGTTAAGAGTATACAAGAGGTACTAATATTTGGTTAAGGCAATATTATAACTTTAATAGTTAACTATAATATTATCATTAATATAAATTCAATAATTTAATATTATTTAACATAAAATAAAATAAAAAATTAACTCCCTTCTTTAGGTTGATTTTGTGGGTAGTTATTTTTTGGTTACATAGGACAGTTGGTAACAACTAAATTATTTTTAGTAATTGAGAAGCTCAGGGTTCAAATCATAGGGGTTGCTTCCCTCAAACCTATTTTACTTCATTTTTTTTGACCCAGCGTAAAGAGGACCACTTGTCACTTCAAATTTCTATCGTCATCGTCAGTCTAGTGCACACTCAAAGGATTTGGATCAGACTACTACCTTTGCAAACATGCTACCCCTAAGGTTTGAACCTGAGTGTCTTCTTGGTTAGTGTCTAGCCAAACAAGCACTTACTAATCCACCTAGCCCTTCAGGGCTAAATTTGTAGGTAGTTACTCATAGGTCTTTTAGTTAAGGAGATCAAAATTTAAATTTTATCAAACAATACATATATAATTATGGTGAAAGGCTACTCCACCCAACACTCGCACAATACTCAAAATCACAAAAAAAATCAACAGAAACCCCACATCTAATATTAAATCATAAGGTCCAAGGTGTAGACCAATTGGTTCATCCAAACCCCGTAAGGGGGCGGATGTCCAAGGTTCAAATCTCGGGCCTCGTCGGACTAAACGCTTGTCCCTTTCATGGTGCTTTCAGCAACGTAAAAGGTTTAAAATGATTATGGCATGGTGGTTATAGGGGCGGACTGCGTGAAGATCTGTGTGGCGGCTTCTGGGGGACAGCGTAGAATACTGTGGCGGCCATAAAAAGCTGGATAGCCTAACCTGGATTCATGGCGGCTACCGATTCCACCATGTAAATTAAATATATATATATATATATATATATATATATATATTTATTAAATTATAGAAAAATTCAACAAAAACACCACATCAAATATTTCTTCAATAAAATAAAATAAAAAATTACAATGTACGACCATAAGGCCGATTTTATTACAAAGACTGGAGATCTACAAATTGGAGCCACGATCTTTGATATCCGAATGCCTTTGGTAATCTCTATTCCCCCTTTTAATAACTTCCCAAAGAATGTTCTAGAAAGCGTAACTCCCTTTCCCGTTTTTCATTTTTTCATCCAGGAAAATATTCATTTGAAATTTAAATCTTAATTTTCTTTTCTAGTAAAATATTCACTTGAAACTTGAATTTTCAATATATGGGTCTAAACATATCGGTCTAAACACATTGGTCTAAACATATCGGTCTAAACACATGGGTCTAAACATATATTTCTAAACATATTTGTTTTAAACACATGGGTTTTTTTTTTTGTGATGCAAGATTACCCTTACACCATTGGATGCTCATGCATTAGACTCTCAGGATAAATTAAGAAGTGACCTTTACTTCTCTAGTGTTAGAGTAAAACCAAGATGGTCAACCTCTGCCTTAGACAACCATGATGAATCTTCAATAGGCCTTCATTTCCACTTAACTAGATATTCTCCATATTGTTTGTTTCTTGTGCTTTTATCCATACGACTATCCAAGATTTCCTCTCTCTTCTTTATCTGAAGTAGATGCTGAAATATTCCATCATTCTTCTACTAGTCCATCCTCATTGTCTCCTTCATGATACTCTGTCAAGTCAAAATTGTTGAACACAGGTGATATGTTAATCCCACTTGGTAATTCCACTTCATATGCATTTCCTTAATCATGTTTATTTATGATCTTGCATGGTCCAAAATTCTTCATTTTCAACTTGTTATATGTTTAAAAAAAAATCTTTATTTTCTCAGATAAACCATAACTTCATCTCCAACCTAGAATTCCTTAAACCTTAAAATCTAGCATGGCTTTACCTTGTATAGAGTATTCATATTATTAACAAAATCATTGGTTTTTTGGTAGGGAATGAAATGTGCCATCTTAGAAAACATGTCAACCACCACAAATATTGAGTCATGTACTACACATGGACTCAAAATCTCTCGAAACAATCCTTTCTTCAATAGCTCTTGAAGTTGTCTGTTCAGCTCCTCATTCTCTATGGGAATCATTCTATGGACTGCCTTATTTGGTAAACTGGCTACTGGTATCAAATCCATCTAGTGACTAATCTTCCTCACTAGTGGTAAACCTTTAGGTACATTATCTAATACAATATCTTGGAATTCTATCAATAGATCTAAGGCTTCTACTGGTATATCTGAACATTTTTTCTCATTAACTCTAGGAGTCAATACATAGCACATGTGTTGGTGCTTCCTACCATAAAACAAAATTCTACAATCAACTAATAAATTCTTGCGCTATTACATACCTTTTCTTCCACCTCCTTTAGGGTCTTCAACTTGTGGCGAACTCCATCCTTTGTCAGGGAATAAGTGTTGATGACCATAAAAAATGCTCATTTTATATACACTGTTAAGGGGCATCATTACTGGTTTAATTAGCATGTGAGATGTATTTTTATATAACTTATGCATATAATTGATAGAAAATCTGGTATTATGCTTGACTGGTGTTTTTAGTGGAGATTGTGTATAAATGTAAGTTTTATTACTAATATGGTGTTTTCTAGTCTACATCCACTTGGACCTGGCATACTTATTCTTTCAAAGACTAAGGCATGAGAGTAGGTGCCTTCCTCTTCAAGGAAGGTGCCTAGCAGAAGTAGGCACCTTCCTTATAAAGAAGGCACCCAGTAGAAGTAGGCGCCTTCCTTATAAAGAAGGCACCCAGTAGAAGTAGGCACCTTCCTTATAAATAAGGCACCCAACAGAAGTAGGCACCTTCCTTATGAAGAAGGCGCCCAAAAAATTTAGGTGCCTTCCTCATGAAGAAGGCGCCTCCACACCTCCATACTTTGCAATATTTACCAAGTCATCTTTGACCAGTTGACCAGTGGGCTAAGGAGGAGGTTGCACATGAAGACAAAAAGGGAGATATTATATTCTTAAAATAGAATGAACACTTCTATTATTTGATTGGTTGGATACCTTTGTAACGTGAGCATTATTATTTCACGCTCACGGATGAACCAAGAGCAATGATTTTTCCAGTGATCAATGTGGGAGATATTTTATGCAATATTATTAAAATAGAATAAATCATCCATTATTTTTTGATTGGGTGGTTCACTTTGTAAGGTGAGCATTCCTTCTCATGCTCATGAACCAATCAACGTAGTGATTTTTTGACAAATGATATGCGTAATAGACAATGAGATGAACCAGATCCATCAGTCGCTAAGGAGGAAAACCGCCCAAATAGATTTGTTGTTGCCAAAAATATTCTATTATGATAAAATAGAACACGCCCGATTTATCCTGTAAGAGGGTAAAATAAGTGCGTGACTGCTTTAATCAAGATATGAATTTTATAATTGAATGGCTACAATATTCATTGCATATCTACTATAACTGCAAGTCTAAAATAGACTTGCCTAAATTTGTAACAGAGAAAGGTTGTGCATTGTATAAATGCATAGGTCTTCCCTGAGAGAAGGATGATTAATTTTATGGAGAGATTATTCTATTTTATTTCTTGTCAAATTTATTAAGAGTGCAATTCCTCTTATCTGAGCAAGCTCTACGCAGCTAGTTGGGTGGACTATCTATGGGAGCTTGGGCCCACTCCCTGCAGTAGTCCTCCCCTATTTCATTTTTGTATTTACTTTCTATAGATTAGTTTACTACTTTATTTTTCTACTTTAATTAATTTAGCTGTGTGTTTTAGTTTTTTGTATTTTAATTTTTGCACTTTAATTTAGTTTGTAATTTATTTATTTAATTCTCTGCACTTAGATTTATTTAGTTTGACTGAAATCCAAATGCACATACATCCCCCACCAAACTAAATAAGGTACAGTTGGATTCATTCCTCGACACTACATGCAATACTGTGTGTGACACTTATAAGTTTACGGACTTACCAGATTGATAATTTATGGAAGATAAATAAATATTTTTCAGGACATGAATTTCTACTCTACCATTTTGGCGTCATTGTTGGGGAGTGTCAAAACTATAGTGTTAGGATTTACAGGTCGGTTAGAAATTCCATTTAAAATTACCTGTAAATATTTTATCTAAGAAGCATGATTTCACCAAGGGCCTTTTTATAAGGTCAAAAATAGTTGTCGGCATAGTCAAAGCCAAATCCCATAGGCAACTATTTGCATTTTCTAGCTTCTCAGGTAAATGTGGGAATGAACCTGATGTACCAAATTAGGTGTAGAAGTAGGAATAAATTGTGTTGTTGAAAAATTTAGAAAAAAATCTTGCAATGAAGTATTTCTACCATGTTTTCAATGGTTTCAAGAAAGAAAATAAATAGCACAACCCAGGTATGATAGTTGAAAATATTTAGGGAAGTGTTTTTACATAGAAACCATTGGAAAATTATGCCTAGTTTTAATGATAAAAATTTTTACAGGCTTGAAATTTTTGCAACATATTGGTAAATGTTTTTAATGATGAAATTAATAGCAGGAAAAATGACAGAGCAAAATTTTTAAAGAACATCTTGTTATGAAGTATGCTCTTCACTTGCGCTTAAGGCGACCCGGTGAATTAGAAACTAGCATGTTTTTTTAAATATTACTATGCCATGTTTTCTCCAAATTGCCAACCCACAAATAGTCATTTTATAGCCTACACATTTTGCCATTATGTTGAATTTTTTTTGGTTTTGAGGTCAAAGGGGGAAATTGCTCTTCTCATGCTACAACACATCAAACCAGTTGATAATGAAATTGATGATTTTTTAGAAGACTAGTTCAGACGTAGGCATGGGGGAGACCCCACATTCATTATTACCACCAACAACACAATGAACACTATTTTCAATGTTCATGAAAAAGAGAAAAAATATATATATATCTTCTGTTGTGTAGACACCAAAACAACACCAATCCGATTATGTGACTGCAAACACTGATCGCTTTGACACACACAGCCCCAAGGGCAGCCCCTAGAGGTTAAATAGTGGTCCTAACCACTCTCACAGTAGTTTTGGAAGGTCAGAGATCAATTTGGCACCTTCAGGCACTTTGCTCAATATCCGTTCCACCCTGGAACGAATTCAAACTGGGATTCGCCCCACCCAGGGATGAATTCTGGATTCGCTCCAGGGTGGGGCGAATTGCAGGTTTGACGGGCAAAAAGTCAAATCTTGACAAATGGCAGCTCAGATCCACCACTCAACGCTTCCTTCATCGCATGGGAGTATGGGTGAGCGTTTTCGAGCGTTAGAGGCATTTACAAGGTCAGTCATGAAGTCCCTATTCAGGGAGGAATCTCCTTCCCCCTGGGAAGGCATGATTGCCAAGTGGCGCCTCTGCATGCCCATTTCAAGAGACCTCCAGGTCTATAAATTGGTGAGTTTCCTCACCCCAAAATATAGAGAGAAGGAGCATTTTAGAGCAATGAAGTGCTGTCATTTTATTTACATACCTCACACCTTTTGGATTTGCGCCTTTCACATCCTTGATCTCCTTTAGAGGGGAGGTCATTGGGTGACTATTGGGAGGATGAATATCGAGCCCAAAACCCAAAATTTGGCCACAATATCCCACCAAATTTATCGACAATACCACACAAGAGGTTTTGGACCCATCCCAAGTGGATTGGTGCCGAAATCAAGCCTCAAACGATGGGCGGCCTGCCCCATGGGCGCCCCCTCCCACACTGCCACAGTCCTAATCGCCCCCCTTCGGAGTGATGGGAATTCCATGGTAGACTTGCTTTCTTTCATTTTTGCATTCAATTCTATGATGCTTAGATAGGTTGTCATTTAAATTTCATCTCGTTTTGAACAATTTTGATCATATTTCTATCTTTGCTCGCTTCCACTAATCTACAGGTAGCATCATCAAATTCCTATTGATGGAGGCCAAATTGGGAAAATATGACCATCTGGGTCTTCCCAAAATGCCCCCAATTAGCTAACCCCAAGTTTGTAGGTCTTTTGGAGCTTCCTAGGTAGGACATTTGGGATAGTACCTTTTTGGCATTTTGTTGCAGGTGAATTCGTCCCACCCCGGAGCGAATTCAAATCGGTGAGGAATTTCCTGATTGTTATTTTTGTAGGGCCTTCCTGGTGGTGTCTTGATGCCCCTGTCAAATTTTTAGAGCATTTGGACCTGTTTTAGTCATAGTTTAATTCATTTTTCTCATTCACTTATCGTAGGCTTGGGGATTGCATGCTTTGTTTCATCCGCAGGTGCTATTGACCGTTTCTTGTTCCTTTGAACATAGGGTTTGGACATCGGAGGAGCAGCGAGGAGTCAAGACTCATCAACGCAAGTGGTGGCGATGTTTGGTCCACCCATTTTACATGTGGGCACGCGGAAGAAGGAAAGGCACCCATGGATGTAACAAGAACGCATGCTTAAACGCTCCTAGCCCTTGGAAGGGGAGGATGCACATTGTAACCGAGTTGTGAAACATATCAATAAAAAGGGCTGTCTTCTTTATTCACATTTGTTTCATTTTGATTCACTCATGCTTTTCCCTCTTTTCATGCACTTTCAAGTTCCTAGGATTTAGTGCTAAGTCCGGTTCTGTTTGCATCACATATTCGCTTTCCTTTTTGCTTTGCTGCATGTTTATTTTGTTCCATGCAAAATAAAAATAACCCCACACACCACATGGAAAATTAAACACCAAGGAGCTGGTCGTAAAACCCCAGCCCTTGATCAAGACCAACGATGGATTTCATCACCACCTTGGCTTGAATTTTGCATTCATAAACCCCGATCACTACTGTTGCTAGACGTAAATCCTGATGAAAGCTGACCGAGTGTAGCTGGGATGATTCCCAGCACGAGGATAAGTCTTCTATGGTAGGTGTCATAAACAAGGTGATTCCCCTTCCGTACCGCCTATGTTCCACGTACCATCTGCTCTCACGTACCTATAGTTTCCCTCACGTAAGGGCGGGTATATAGAGAGGTTGGTATATCGGCCTGGCAATGGTATATCGAAGGGGCAACCAATTTTGGGAGTCATAAGAGCCCTCATTTTGCATTTAAACATTCTTTACAAAAACCTTCAAAAACAAAAAAAAAACAAAACACACTAAACCAGGTTTAGGACACACTCTCAATATTTAAACGAGATAATCACTGCTTGTGTGTGTGTGTGCTCTTTTCTATTTAGTGTAGCATAAAAAAATCATAAAAAGAGATAAAAATCTATTTAGCTTGTAGAAGAGCAACACCATGGTGTACACCCGTAGCCAAGCCCAATCAAGGGCAGAAGCTACGAAAAGTGTACAAGGGGGCACAAGTCACCTCCGCTATAGCCCTAAGGACTTGGTCATACCGCCTTGGCGGCCTGACCCACAAGAGAGTCCGCATCATTCCATGTCAAGGTGGAACTATAGGGACACCCCTTTGGGGGACACGCCCATTCATCATAGCCCCTTTCAGGAAGAATCCTTACACGTGGCACTCAACATAGACAAGAAAGCTCCCTTAGAAGCTCGATATGAGTGGCCACCGTGCGATGAAGCGCTAGAGTGGCATAGTGTCCATGAGGAGAGGCCACATGACTATGGCATCCCTCCTTTGCCCCCCATCACTGTTAGAACCAATAGACAAACCCTAGAGCACAGGGCTCTTCAAGCAGGGCGAGCTAACTCCACCCACCCCTTTCACACATACGAAAGGGAGCATGAGGAAGACCATTACATTCCTCGAGAGCAATGTACAGTGTGGGAGCCATGCGCTTCCACACCCGCTATGTACCATGGTCACCCACTGAGGCCAGAGCCTCGGGTAAATGCCACCAACCTCGACAGAGGGAAGCGACCCATTGAGATCTCGGATCATCACGACCGAGGTAAATGCATAGGAGAGGCATCCAGGCCTCCTAGGCTCAAGATGGCGGAACAAATTGACCTGGCAGTCACCAGACATGCCGCCCACCAAGCCCAGATCACGTGGCTTGAGCAAGATCAGCAGCAGCTAGAGCATCTATACCGCCTTAGCAAGGAGCGCATTCAGTGCCAAACAGATGAGCTGCTTCATAACCTAGCTGAGAGGGTTCCAACCCCTCACACCCAAAGAGCGGAACCATATGAGAGGCATAATCCCTTGGTGCGAGATAGGTCTCCGTGACCTTATCAAGTTTTGCCTCCGAGACCCCCTAGACCCGAGAGGGAGGCCACTCCCCGGAACAACGATGGGTACCCTCCATGGGGACCCACCTAGGGTCATAGGTCTCACCCAGAGACTCCTCAGGAAGCTTACGAGGAGTATGAACAAGAAGTAGAGCGGGCCAAAATGCCCTACCAAGGTGGAGGGGTTGCTATCCGGCCACCCCCCATAGGCCTCAAGTCTCCCACAACCCACAACGGGAGCAAACTAAAGAGGAAGAGATTAAATCTTTCGATGCATACAAAGCGCTGCTAGAGCATTTGGAGTCTATGGAAACCAAAGCTTCTGGGCCCCAAAAGCCCATGTTACGCCAACTCCGCAGTCATCCTGTGCATCCGTCAATGCCTGCACCCCCTTACCCCGAACACTTTAAGCTGCCTCAGTTGGCAATCTTTAAGGGTGAGGAGGATGCCCAAGAGCATGTGACCAGATTCCTGAGCCAATGTTTTGGCATTCAGGACAATGATGCATTGTTGCTAAGGACATTTATAACCACATTCGCGGGCCCTACCTCGGATTGGTTCACTCAGTTGTCGAAGCACAACATCAATAACTTGGATCAGTTAGTGGATGCATTCCTCGAACGCTTCACCTTCAACACCAAGAAGAAGGCATCACTAAGTGACCTGGCCAGCCTCAAGCAGTATGAGGAAGAGACCATGGTGGCCTACGGGAATCGGTGGAGGACTCTGCTTTCCAAGCTACCCTACCTCCCTCCTATGTCCGACCTTACACAAATGTTCTCACGAAGTTGTTTGAGATCGATCTCTGTGCTATTGCAGCTGCAGCAATATGCCACCTTAGAGGAAGCTCTGGCGCAAGCCAGAATCATCGAAGAGATCAAGATACAGGATGGCGAGATTGCCAAACCTAAGAAGAAAGAATGGAACAAGAACACAAAAATAGGGACTACGCAACAAAAACCCGCTGCGGTCAATCAAGTTGCTATAAATGTCCCTAAGCCTGCACAAGAAATACAGCCTCAAAAGGCTAACTATCAGGCAGTGCCTCCTAATAATTATGAAAGAGAAAACCAGAAGCAGGAGCAAAATCAGCAGCGTCACCCTAGGCGACAGTACACACCTTATACGGAGTCTAGGGACTCCCTATTTGACCGCTTGTCAGCGGCGAACTTGATCAACCTTCCAGAGATTCAAACCATAGATCCTAATGCTCCCAAGCCTAAGGGATACCGGGAGGACTTGTATTGTAGGTTCCACAGGCGGAGGGGACATGACCTGAATGCATGTTGGAAGTTCAAAGGATTGATACAAGACCTGATTGACAATAAGACGTTGGCAGTGGACAACCCCGTAGCACCAAACAACCAATAGATGGGAGTTTTCAAAGACCCCTTGCCTGCCCATGAGGCATAGGAAAAACCCCTTCAAGTCAATGAGGTGCAACAAAATTGCCCCATGCAAGGGTATGTAGGAATGATAAGCATAGTGACTAGGAACAAGAGATACCCAGGAGTTGCCCCCGAGGCAGCCACAAGAGAGGTTCCATCGACGTCACAACCTCAACAACACCCTATGCAGCTACCTCCGCCTAGACCCACGGCCATGATTCGGACCAAACTCACGCAGAGTTTGAGGACCACGTCGGCTAGGCTCTCCATATACGAGCTTATACAACAATCAACACCCCATCGGGAGGCTCTAATGGAGATATTGAAAGCCATCGAGTTGCAGCCCCATGAAGCGAATTCCTTCAACAATTTCGTGGGACATGTCAAACGATGCACGGAGCCAGTCATCACCTTTCGAGAGGATGAAGTTAAATCAGTGTCTGATGACATGGCAGATCCACCCCTGCACGTTATCGCATGGGTCAACGGGATCCCGTATAAGAGGGTGTTGATAGACACTGGCTCGTCCAGTAACATCATTACCACAACAGCATTGAAACATCTAAAGTTGCCAGCCTCTCACATCATGGCTTCCACCTATACACTGCGAGCATTCAATGATGCGATATGCTCGATAGTTGGCACAATTGTCCTACCCATTCAAGTAGGACAAAAGATGATACCTACATTGTGCCATATTTTGGAAGGCGAGATGGCTTATAACATCTTGCTAGGGCGGCCATGGATCGGGGACATGAAGTGTGTCCATTCGATAGCTCACCGGTGTTTGAAGTATACATTTGAAGGGGAAGTACATGTAGTCCCGATGGACTTAGAACCCTTCAAATATTGCAATGCGGTGTAGATGATGCCGCAATCGACCCTCCCATCGATGCACTTGGATTTTTAGTTAAATCCATCTAGACAGGGTCCGATGCCGCAAGCACCACTGGTGATAAATCCATCAAAACCCCAGCCAGGTACATCTTCATCGTCCGGTCCTTCACCAACAATGCCACCTATCATGGCTAAATAGAAGGACAAAGGGAAGCAAACCCTGGAAGAGGCTCAACCCCTAGAAGAGGCGCTGCCAACAGTATCAACCATCTCTACCGAAGAGATGCCTAGCACAATGGAAGTTGAGGCTCCTAGTTCACCCAACATGGAGTGGACTCAGGAAGAGCTTCCGTTCCCTCCCTCTCAATCGCCAACAATCACTGTTGAAATGGCCAGTACGGGCCTGGGGGAGTATCTAGTGCGGAATGTTGTAGCAACGACCATGCTAGAGTCCATGCAAGACATGGGGAGACCTCGCCTCCCCATCGGTACAATTGTTCCTTTAGGCTACCCGCCAAACCAGACAAATTTTGTGTATGGGGGCCTTGATCATGGTACTGAGCCATGCATGCAAGAGGACGAAGATGAAGAGCCTTTTGTAGAAGATGTCAACTATCTGTCTAACCCGAACTTCGCTCTGAGATATCTTGGCCAATGCAATTGGCATGGATACGGGCTAGGCAGGTATGAGCAAGGAGTGCGTGTCCTTTGCCAGCCAAGATACCAAATGCCTTATGACAAGTCGGGAGTAGGGTTCAACCACCCCCTACCCTTGGACATCTTGGTGGAAAACATGCAAGGCCTAGGGATAGGCAACAAGGGTGGATTGGCATCGGATCCTTATGCCAACCCAAACACAACGTATACATTGGGAGATTACCTCCCATGGTCAACAACCACCCTTGTTAACCTCAATAACCCTTCTCCTTTGCTAGAGAGAGGCGAAAGTTTGGGGACTCACTTTCAAGGAAGGTATAAATAGTGTCAAGAGGGATCTTCGGAGGATGAATCAGAATATGAACCAGCATCATATGATCCCTTCGAATCCGATAGTGATCACTCACAAGTGATCCCCATGAATGATTGTCAAGAGAGCCTCTTGACAATGTTCCCTCTAGAGGCTCCAAGCGAGCCAGTGCCACGTCAAGAGAATCAGGTCCCCCCACGGAGAGTGGAACAACCACAATGGGGCCAGATTAATTTTCTCGAGCAGGATGAGCCTGTAATGCCTCAAATAGTTGTCGAAGCCAACGAGGGCTTTTGGATCTCCGATAGTGATTACGAAGATGAAACAGAAATGACATATCTTAATCACATGCGGTAGAGGCCGCAACCATACCCCTTGGAGATTAATGACATATTTGAATAGATGGGCATAGTGCCAGGGCACGAGTGGTACGTAGACCCAGCGGGGTGGGACCAAGTGTTGGATCCGCCGCTCCAGGTATACGAAGAGCACCTTCCACCTCGAGACCCTAGGGTGATATCAGTGCCGAGGGTAGACCCTATCCTCCTATCAGCACATAGGGCCGATCCATTCGTGCCAATACCTCTAGAGCCAGATCCAGAGCACAGAGAACATCCAGAGTGTTCGAGTCATCACACCCATGGTAATGGAGACCAAAATCATTTCATCAACATGATCTCCATTGACTTAACCACCCCCATCCACAATCCGGCCGATCCAACATGGTCCTTGCATCTAGACATAGATGCCATTGACTGGGATCGCGTCAATTCACCTCCATCCCCATCAAAGTACTGGCCTTTCGATAAAATGCTTCATTTTACCCCAGGGACAACTCAGGATATCTTTCATGCCGAAGAGGAACCCGAGGTTCCCAACGCAGATTTAAACTCAGCAAATGATATCCATTTGATCCCAACTCCACATCAGTTGGAGGATGGATCCCACATGTCGGTCGAGGAGACGACTGACGTAGACATCGGCTTGGATCCAATGAATCCATAGATTATCAAGCTAGGGGTAAGCTTATCCCCTGAAGAGCAAGCCGACTACATTGCCCTTCTCAAAGAGAAGAAGGAGGTTTTTGCATGGTCATACAGAGACATGTCGGGGCTAGATCCATAGCTAGTCATGCATAATCTAACGCTTGATCCGACAATCAAGCCAGTTAAGCAAAAACTACGTAAGATGCACCCAACAGTGGCCTTGATGGTCAAAGATGAATTGCAAAAGTTGTTGGATGCACAGTTTGTCATCTGCGTGGATTATCCGCCATGGCTGTCCAACATGGTGCCCATCAAAAATCCCGATGGGAGGATTCGCATATGCACTGATTTTTGAGATCTAAACAAAGCGAGTCCTAAGGATGATTTCCCCTTGCCAAGCATCGATGCATTGGTAGATGCTACAGTAGGTCACGAAATGCTATCCCTCATGGATGGTTTCTCGGGATACAATCAAATTCGTATCAATCCCGAGGACCAACTAAAAATGGCGTTCACAATGCCTTGGGGGACATTTTGTTATAAGGTCATGCCCTTTGGCCTTAAAAATGCTGGCGCCACCTACCAACGTGCCATGACGTACATCTTCCATGATTACATGCATAAAACTTTGGAAGATTACATGGATGATTTGTTGGCCAAGTCTCTTTTGCGCCCGAGATCATCTCGATGACTTAAGCAAGATCCTCGATCGCCTCATGGAACATAAAGTCAGACTGAATCCCAAGAAGTGCGTATTTGGCGTCACATCTAGAAAACTCTTGGGTTTCATAGTCTCAAAGCGAGGCATCGAGGTGGACCCAAACAAAGTCAAGGCAATCCTTGAAATGGTTCCCCCAACTACCATTAAGCAGCTCAAAAGTCTGTAGGGAAAGGTCACATCAATTAAGCGCTTCATAGCGTAGCTATCTGACAAGTGCCGACCCATGAACAAATTATTGCACAAGGGGGTAGCATTTCACTGGGATGACGAGTGCCAGTCAGCCTTTGATGACATCAAACGATACTTGGCTTCACCGCCAGTATTGGCACCACCTAGACCAGGAGTGTCATTCTACTTATACATCTCAGCTACTGAGGTGGCACTGGGCGCCATGCTAGCCCAGAAGAATGAACTTCACAAAGAATAGGCTACTTACTATCTTAGCCGCACCCTGGTCAGTTATGAACTTAACTATGCATACGTCGAGAAACTCTGCTTGGCAGTGGTGTTTGCTACCAAAAAGCTATGCCACTACATGTTGAGCAACACTACGTATGTTGTGTCTAAGGAGAATCCATTGCGGTACATGATGAGTCATACTTATCATAGTAGTCGCACGGCGAAATGGATCATGTTGTTGACGGAATTTGACATAGAGTTTATTGGACAGAAATCCATCAAAGGACAGGTCATAGCCGATCAACTAGCAGAGGCTCCTCTCGAAGACGATCAGCCTCTGGTCATAGAACTACCCGATGATGGGGTCTTCCATGTCTCAGAATCACTAGATTCTGATGAGCCTGAGTCACAGGCCGACATAACCCTATTTTTTGATGGTTCTAAATGTGAGCAAGGTGGTGGCATGGGAATTGTATTCTTCACACCACAAGGGGCTCCAATGCCCCTATCCTTTAAATTAGACTTCCCATGCACCAACAATAATGCAGAGTATGAAGCCTTGCTCATAGGTCTTCAGACAACAATCACCATGAACATCAAATGACTGAACATCTTTGGTGATTCGCTGTTAATTGTCAACCAAGTCAAAGGGGTATTCCAATGCAAATGCCCAGTTCTACAGGCCTACAAAGCCCTTGTGGACAAATTCTTGGCAAAGCTTGAGTGGTACGACATCGAGGCACTCCCTCGGTCATCGAATCATTTTACGGACACTATGGCCTCCTTGGGGTCACTAATCCCGCAAGACCTTTCTGGTGATATGACAACCATTCAAGTCAAAACACTATCACAATCCATGATGGAGCGTGCAAGCTCTAACTTGACGCCAGGAATCCACATGATCCAGATTGAACCATCCTCGGATAAGTTCTCTCGAATCCATGATCATCTGAAACATGCCAACTAGGGGTCCTTGTTCTCCCCTACTCCCATTAATAGCAACACAATGCTATTCTTACAAGTTCTCTCCCGCTCAGCGTTTGCTAGGGATGAACTTCAAGAGGGATTGGTTGTTCATACCATCGAGGCTTCCGATCAGCAGGATTGGTATTCACCCGTAAGGGACTACCTCAAGTTAGGTAATCTCCCGCTTGGATTGACGCATGCCACAAAATGAGCATTCAAGCAGAAAGCGGCTAAGTATGTCTTGTTAGGAGACATTTTGTACCATCGTAGCTATGAAGGAATCCTCCTTCGTTGCTTGGACCAGCAAGAGTCCACTTGGGCGATCGCCCAAGCGCACGATGGTACGTGTGGTGGCCACTTCAGTGGTATGGCCATCGCAAAGCGCATTCTTCGCATGGGCTATTATTGGCCATCTTTAGAGCGAGATTGTTGCGCATATGTAAGGAAGTGCGTGAAGTGTCAACACCATGCTAATTTGACACATGTACCTTCCCAGGCCTTGCAGCCGATCCAGTCGGCTTGGCCATTTTCGTAGTGGGGCTTAGATCTAATCGAAAAGATCTCCCCTGCGTCGTCAGGTCATCACATGTTTATCATAACGGCCACAGAGTATTTCACCAAGTGGGTGGAAGCAGTTCCGCTTACCTCTACGATAGGACCCCGCATTGTGGAGTTCATTTTGCATAACATCATATGTCATTTTGGTATTCCATCCAAAATAATCTCGGATAATGGGACGTCATTCAAGAACAAAGACGTGCATGCTTTGACCACAAAGTACAAAATTCAGCACAGTTTTTTGACACCCTATTATCCGTAGGCAAATGGGCAAGCAGAGGCGTCAAACAAAATGCTAGTTGCCATCCTCAAAAAGACAATCGTAGATAGTCATAAGGATTGGCACATCCAAATCCCACTTGCCCTGTGGGCTTATCGCACTAGCATTCGGACGCCCACTGGGGCAACTCCATTTTTGCTCGTGTATGGCTCCGAGGCAGTCATGCCTCTCGAGTTGGAAATTCCTTCCCTGCGCATATCAATGCAAGAGTTCATCGATGATGACACTACGCGGTAGGCCCGGTTAGACCAGCTTACGTTGCTTGATGAACGACGCGTTAATGCCCTCGAGCATTTACGTATCTATCAAGAGCGACTTAAGAAAGCATACAACATGAAAGTTCACCTGAGGGATTTTCAGGTTGGTGACTTGGTCTTAAAAGAAAACCAACAGAACTCTAGTTTGCCGTCCCATCTAAGGGACAAGTTCATGGCAAATTGGTTAGGTCCATATGTAATTGATAGCAAAATAGGACCCGGGACATACCGGCTAGCCTCTCTTGATGGAATCAAGGAACTAGAACCCTTGAACATCAGTCATTTGTGACCATTCCATATCTAAGAGAGCCATATCCCAAACAAAATGCTCCAAGGATTCCTACAATCGCTTGGTCAATCCCAAAATGCTCCAAGGATTCCTACAATCATGTCAATTCCCAAAAAGGGTCACCCCGGGGGCCCCTTTCTCTTGGGGGCCCCCAAAAGGCCCAAGGGTTCCCACAACCGCTTGGTCAAAAATAAGAAAATTCAAAAATAGTAAAATCATCAAAAATAACAAAAATTTGCATCTCATTTCTAGGCATGCTCAAACTCATCACACCAATAAAGAGCTCTTTTCGCATCTCATCTTCATATTCACAAAAAAATCAATCCATCAAAAACACAAAAATATGTAGCTGCATTAAGCATCACATCCATACATTGCATATTTGTGGTCATACGGGTCAAAGGCACCATAGACTGTAATTACTCCGCCAATCCATCTTGTTCCACATTTCTCCATTTTATAAGCAGTCCATCAAATATACATGCCATTCACTTCTTTTTACCATACCAGAGTTAGTGGTCTTCTAATGTATCAAGAGTTTTCGTCCTTCAGTCGTTATATAGCTTTCTAGCCACGTACTGTACCAAGTCAGACAGATTTTATGAAGGTAGAGTTCTACTTGGATCACACCTTGTTACGTAGCGTCCCAACACAAATTAAAACACATAAAAATTCCCAAGTTGTGTGAATGAAAGATGAAACCTGCACAGCAATCCAGGTCACCATAAGCGAAATGGTTATCTTGCTCATCCCCCTATGCGAATGACCCCAAGAATGTTGAGAGTTGGCAAAAGGACAAGCATCTTCCCTACCCAATTCCCCAAGAATCCCAAGTTCTCAAAAGTTGCAAACATCATAAAATTTTGCAAAAAGTCAAAACTCCAAAAATTTGACATCACCACCAAAGTGCATACATCAAAAGGCACATACAATAGTGATTCTCATCACTCGAAATTCAAATCCCTTGCTCAAAAGAAAAATATATAAAAATAAACAATGATTTTTATCACTACAAAAGAGCAAGTATCCCAATACAATTGAAGAAAAGAAGGGAGTCGAACTTGAATCCCTGGAACTCTCAGCATTCCGACAGGTCATGAGGCAAACCTCAATACCGGTTTGGTGGATAGCCTATCGGTCACTGGTGGTAAACCTCCTGCATGACGATATATCTGTCACATTAACTCGTGTACAGATCAATGTTTGCATGTGGATGAGCTAGCTTATGGTATCCTAGATAGCACCGTAGATTAATCTGACTAAATACAACAAAGGAGTTAGTGGAGCTAATTAGGTGATCCTCAGTACAGGTTTGGTTGACAGCCTATCTGGCATTGGCGGTATCCTGACAAATACCACATAAACGAACTCAATTGCACACACAAGGATGTGAAATAACTTGGTCAAAGACAAGTCCGATTCATACCTTGTCCAAAAGTCTTGTAAGATAAAGTACAGTCATGGCTAGTTAGTTAAAACCGTCTGAGTCTCAGAAAACCTTAGCTACATTTCTAAACCAACTGCGCTATCTTTCATCCTCGCATTGCCATCAACAATCGCCAAAACCACAAAGGTCTAAACAGTCTATGGTGCTCTCGCCAAACAACACAAATTCAATTCATCCATTACATTTGCATATCCTAAAATTTAGAAACATTTGCATTTATCATAACATATGCATCCATCAAAATAAATTAACATGCATACATCCATACTCATCACTCATCATGCATAAAATCAAATCATCACTCGCATAAACAAAATAAAGTCATCTGTATATATCATCAAAAATGCCCGTAGGCTACAATGAACTGGTCCTGTGACCCCGCAACAAAATCCAAAAGCTCAAAAACCCCCAAGCCTAGGGCGTCGGCCACCATGATCACGCAGGATCGGTGCGACGAGAACTACCCCCCATGGTGTGGGTCCTATGAGACCCCTCAGGGTGGCTGCTACTAGCCCCCACATCATGCCTACTCGCCCCCCTCATCCAGTCGCCCTTGAGAGGATGCTGATTGCTCAGTCTCACTCCCTCTCGAGCGGCGTGATGATCCACCTCCTTGAATGTAGGGACCCACCCACCAAGGTGGCTAATCTCTGCCTCCAGCTCCAACCGCTATCGCATCGAGTCCATCTCCCACTGGCGATACGTCACCAAGTTCTCCTCGCACTATGCCAAAGCCCTATCCCTCTCCCCAGCTACGTCCGTAGGAGATCCCTCTCCCGTGCAGCATCAGTACCCCCATCCTATCGGTGGTAGGCAGCCAATGCATTCTCTCGCTCTACCAGCTGCATGCGTAGGAGATCCCTCTCCTGTAGCGCGTCCCCCAGCTCCTCATCGCGCCTCCAATAGCCCCTCCAACCATGCAATCTCAGCATGTAGCCCGGACTCCGTGTCCTCCGCTTCCACCTGAGGCGTAGGCATCTCTGGAATAGCAGCTTGCTCTAGCTCCCACTGCTCCGTGATGTCCTGCATCTCCGGCTGATCTAGAACCCCCAAATCCACATCCTCATCCTCCACCTCCACCATGTCTGCATCCTCCCGAGGAGCTCCCCAATCATCTCCTGGTGCCTCGGCACCCTCCTCGCTCACTGCTACTGCTTCTGCCTCCTAGTGGCCCCTCTCCCCGCCATCGCCGTAGTACCCACCACTGGTCGTACTCTGGTAGTCCCGACGTCATCCACGTCCGGGACGTCGATCACTACATCTGAATCCTCGCCTAGTGGCACGATGACCGGTCGATCCAGAGTCCTCTCGTCCCCCTGATGCCGATAGACCACGGGCTCACCAGGAAACCCCTGGCGCACCCCAAACTATCATGTCACCCGACTATAAGGGAAGAACTCATGCTCGGTCCCATGCCGCCCAATCAGCCACCGCTCCTTGCGTACCCATCGGAGCCACTCTCCAGCCTTCGACCAGGCTAGACAGTCCCGATAAGGGCGCCAGAACACCTCCCCTGGAGTAAGCCGAGCGAGGGCATCGACATAGTGCCCTACGGCACCTGCCCACCATCGACTCTGTCCCTGCTCCTCAGACCACCGCCACAGAACCGCATAGCCTATATCCTTATCCTCCATCTCCGTTCGAGTCATCCATGGTAACCCGACTGGCCTCTCCACCGCTATGTGTTGCCAAGCCCAGCTCTGCAATAGATAGCTACAGCTAATCCCCTTTCACCTTCGATAGTGGACCTCGTACAACTCACCATAGAGCTATGCCAGCAGCGTCTATCCCCACCTCATGATCAGTGGTGCCTCCGTCGGGCACTCTACCAGCCACCAGACCACATCCAGCAGGTTCCATGGGAACCTCGCACCTGACGAGTCAGGTAGCAGCATGTTGGAAATGAGGCCCATGAGTACTGCGTGCCTCACTCCCAACACCCCTCTCTCAAGCCACCATCGGACCAGAATCCTACCAATCTGGCAGTCACCCTCTGCCCTCTCCACTGGGCTCTCCACACCTAGCTCCTCCCCATGCCCGAAGCATCGTATCAGTATAGTTGTCCGCTGATCACGCGGCGACGTTCTGATCGGCAGTCCATCTATCGGAATCCATAGAAGTCGATAGACATCCTCCAAGGTCACTGTCATCTCCCCTATTGGGATATGGAAGGTGTTGGTCCGGGGATCCCATAGGTTGATCAGGGCCATCAGATAGGCCCGATCCTCGACCACAGGCTCCAGTCGAGCCACCTGCTTGAGCCCAAGGGCATCAAGCCACTCCCAGTCAGCCATAGTTAGCGCCCCCTGCTTCAGCAAAAGTAGTAGGTACACGATACCGGCTCTTCACAACCTACAAAAGAAAACAACACAAAAACATTAAAATCATGAAAAACTGTACAACAATAACATGAATATATAATGCCTACCAATGTACAACTCAAAAACAACAAAATTCACAAAAATTCAAAATAGAAAAAAAAAAAAAATCAGTTTGTCAGTCTTAGGGTTTGTACTCTAAGTTTAAACACAAAATAAAAACAAAAAAATTTAAAAAATTGTCGGTCTTAGGGTTTGTACTCTAAGTTTAAAACTGACAACAACATAAAAACAAAAAATTTTAATATAGTTGTCGATCTTAGGATTTATGTATTCTAAGTTTAAAATTGATAAAGTCTGCACAAACAAAACAAAATTAAAATAATAGTTTTTTAACCTAGGGTTTTCACCTACGTTTTAAAACTGACAAGCTCAACCTAAAAAACTAGGGTTTTACGTTCCGTTTATCCTAGGGTTTTAGTTAAAAGAAAAATAAAAATTTTCACCTAGGTTTTAACTACGTTTTCCATTCAGTTTTAAGCTAAGTCTTGGTTTGTGTTCAGCTCAGTTTTAGGGTTTCAATTTTAATTTTGGAAAACAACATCACAAAGAAAATTAAACAAATCACTTGCAGTTTTAAAACATATAACAAACAAAAGCAATAACGCTAAGGAGCACTTACTGGTCTCGCTTCGGCTCCGCCGCTCGATCCGGTTTGTGCACTCATGATGTCGGGAGAAATTTGGCAGCGCTTCGCTTCGCAGAATTAACCTCCTCCTCCCCAGAGCTCCAAATCGCAAGAAAATTCGAATGCAAATGAGCCCAAACCCTAGTTTTGGCCTTTAAATAGGCCTTTTGAGCTTATATTCGTTCCTCCCTGGGATGAGCACTCTGGTTAGCACTCGTCCCACCCTGGGATGAATACTAAGCTGGTATTCATCCCACCCCGAAATGAATTCAGGGCAAAAATTTCAAAAAACAACAAAAATTGAACAAAAATGCACCAAAATAGCTAATAAACTTGCCCGATGAGAGTGCTTTGGCACTTGACATTCCGGGCATGCAAAATAGATGTCGGGGTCACAAATCCTTGCTATCCTATTCCCTAAGAAGGCTACCATAGCTGGACCACTCCATGGGAAGATGAATTTTTGAGAATTTCATCCCCAAATGACGTCGTCCAAACGGGTCAAAACCCACCCAAAAATAGTAATAACATTGTCGAACGAAGGCGCCTTTGTGCCTGACATTCTTGGCATCCAAAATAGATGTTGGGGTTACAAATTGTCACTATCCTACTCCCTAAGAAGGCTACCATAGCCGGACCGCTCCACGGGAGGATGAATTTCTACCAATTTTAGCTCCAAAATGCGTCGCAAAAAGGGTTAACACCCACCAAAAATAGGTCTAAATGTCAAAAAACTGCACACGCTTAACGCTAAAACATCTAAGGGCACCCTCACACAAGTCATCTTGGGTCAAGCGACTCGTCGCTTTTCTCATGAAGGTCATTCCCTCATCGATTCGTCGCTTGAGGGGGTAGTCACACTTAGTCACCAATCAACAAATACACACCCAATTAAGGAAAATGACATGCATTCAAAGAATCATTGACAAAGACAATTACGCTCCTGCTTGGGGCAGTAAACAAGCAATAATCACAACCTGATCAAATCACTTGGCATTTCGTGAATCATGAACTCAAGGTTCTCACAGACAAAAGGTTGCGCCCTTTGCCTATTCATGACCGATCAATGTCCAAGATCAAGTAACACCTCACCGAAAAAGGTTAACACTTGAATTGAGTTCCTTCGCTCGTCAGAAGCAAGGATTCAAGAATGCATGCCCTTTCCATACTTGGGGCATCAAAAGTTGGTTAGGTTACTGAGAAACCCTAATCATTAGTGCTTTGGTTATCTATTTTTGCTCGACGCTGTGCCATGCACAGCGCATCCCAAAAAGGGGCATCTGTAGACACCAAAATAGCACCAATCCGATTATGTGACTGCAAACACTGATCGCTTTGACACACATAGCCCCAAGGGCAGCCCCTAGAGGTTAAACAATGGTCCTAACCACTCTCACAATAGTTTTGGAAGGTCAGAGATCAATTTGGCACCTTCAGGCACTTTGCTCAATATCCGTTCCACCCTGGAACGAATTCAAACTAGGATTCGCCCCACCCAGGGATGAATTCTGGATTCGCTCCAGGGTGGGGCGAATTGCAGGTTTGATGGGCAAAAAGTCAAATCTTGACAAATGGCAGCTCAGATCCGCCACTCAATGCTTCCTTCATCGCATGGGAGTATGGGTGAGCGTTTTCGAGCGTTAGAGGCATTTACAAGGTCAGTCATGAAGTCCCTATTCAGGGAGGAATCTCCTTCCCCCTGGGAAGGCATGATTGCCAAGTGGCGCCTCTGCATGCCCATTTCAAGAGACCTCCAGGTCTATAAATTGGTGAGTTTCCTCACCCCAAAATATGGAGAGAAGGAGCATTTTAGAGCAACGAAGTGTTGTCATTTTATTGTCATACCTCACACCTTTTGGATTTGCGCCTTTCACATCCTTGATCTCCTTTAGAGGGGAGGTCATTGGGTGACTATTGGGAGGACGAATCTTGAGCCCAAAACCTAACATTTGGCCACAATATCCCACCAAATTTGTCGACAATACCACACAAGAGGTTTTGGACCCATCCCAAGTGGATTGGTGCCGAAATCAAGCCTCAAACGACGGGCGGCCTGCCCCATGGGCGCCCCCTCCCACACTGCCACAGTCCTAATCGCCCCCTTTCGGAGTGATGGGAATTCCATGGTAGACTTGCTTTCTTTCATTTTTGCATTCAATTCTATGATGCTTAGATAGGTTGTCATTTGAATTTCGTCTCGTTTTGAACAATTTTGATCATATTTCTATCTTTGCTCGCTTCCACTAATCTACAGGTAGCATCATTAAATTCCCATTGATGGAGGCCAAATTGGGAAAATCTGACCATCTGGGTCTTCCCAAAATGCCCCCAATTAGCTAACCCCAAGTTTGCAGGTCTTTTGGAGCTTCCTAGGCAGGACATTTGGGACAGTACCTTTTCGGCATTTTGTTGTAGGTGAATTCGTCCCACCCCGGAGCGAATTCAAATCGGTGAGGAATTTCTTGACTATTCTTTTTGTAGGGCCTTCCTGGTGGTGTCTTGATGCCCCTGTCAAATTTTTAGAGCATTTGGACCTGTTTTAGTCATAGTTTAATTCATTTTTCTCATTCACTTATCGTAGGCTTGGGGATTGCATGCTTTGTTTTATCCGCAGGTGCTACTGACCATTTCTTGTTCCTTTGAACGTAGGGTTTGGACATCGGAGGAGCAGCGAGGAGTCAAGACTCATCAACGCAAGTGGCGGCGATGTTTGGTCCACCCATTTTACATGTGGGCACGCGGAAGAAGGAAAGGCACCCATGGATGTAACAAGAACGCATGCTTAAATGCTCCTAGCCCTTGGAAGGGGAGGATGCGCATTGTAACCGAGTTGTGAAACATATCAATAAAAAGGGCTGTCTTCTTTATTCACATTTGTTTCATTTCGATTCGCTCATGCTTTTCCCTCTTTTCATGCACTTTCAAGTTTCTAGGATTTAGCGCTAAGTCCGGTTCTGTTTGCATCGCATATTCGCTTTCCTTTTTGCTTCCGTATCCTCGTGCTTTCATGTTGAAAAATGTTCCAAGTTAAAATGTAGATAAAAAAATAGAGTTTTATTTTGCTACTTGTTGGAAGAGAGTATCCTCTTTCCCAAGGACTAGCTTGGTCTAGAAGAGAAATGAGAAATATCCAACCGATCGCTAAATAAAGCAAGGGAGCAGCCTATAAGTAATTAGTGTGTATATATATATATATATATATAATGAAAAAAAATAAAACAAATTAGTTAGAATTTTATTTTAATGCCTTTAGTTTAGATTTTTCTTTTATGTTTTGCAAGACAACATGAAGTGCGATGTAGAAAAATAGGGAGGTTTATTTGAAGATATCGTGAATTGATATTCATACATGGAGTTCATAATAGCACTATACAAACTATATCATGTACCTGATCGTATAGAATCCAATATAGCAGGTGAAAGCTAGCAGAGTTTTACCTTGGCAACATTAGCACCTGAAGGCAGTCTAAGTAACCCTGATCAATCGAAAGGCTTCCAGTCCAAGGTGCTTATGAAAATTTGGGAAATTTTTGCTATAAGGTGTGTGACTATTACAACTTAAGTAAATGATGAGAGAAGTCAAATATGCTACACCACGTACAAAGTAGAGTTTCGAGACAATGTTTGAGTAATGGTCAATGAGATCCATTAACAATTACATCACATTTGCGAGAGTGGATCAGACATCAGCATGGGGGAGACCCCATACCATACCTGTATATTGGATGAATGTTCAATCATTCGTTTAAAAGAAAAAGGAGAAAGAAAAAAAAAAAAAAAAGAGAGAAAGAAAAAAAAGAGGAGGATATGAAAAAAATGAAGTGAAATATGCCTTGATCATCAAGAATGCGCATTTCGCATGATGAAGGCACCATACAATGGAGGCGCATTTTGCATGAAGAAGGCACAATACATTCGAGGTACCTTCTGCATTAAGAAGGCACCATACATTGGAGGTGCCTTCTACATGAAGAAGGTGCCATACATTGGAGTCACCTTCCGCATCAAGAAGGTGCCACACATTGGAGGTGTATTCCACATCAAGAAGGTGTCATACATTAGAGGCGCCTTCCGCATCAAGAAGGTGTCATACATTGAAGGTGCCTTCCACAACAAGAAGATGCCTTGACATCTAGGGTGCCTTGATCCATTTCTCGCACCTAGGTGGTTTGATGGCACAAGGGACAAAAAAAGGAATAAGTGACGAGGCACCTTGATGGCATACATAGAGGTGCCTTGATAAAAAAAATAAAAAATTATGCGAATCCTCCAAATGAAAAACAAAACGCACAAAACATGTCTTGCTTAGCATAAAAATTGCTTTCTTATTGCTTTGTAGGAAATCATGAACCTGATGCAAGTTGTAGGCATCCTGAGATCCAGGGCCTAATAGGCATGGAGTCATGACTCTCATTTTATTTCTTTCATGTGTGCAGGTAATCATGCCCTCTAAATGCAATCTGAAGGCATCCTAAGAGCTAAGGCCTCAAGCACAGGCATGTTTCCTATTTTCTAGTTTTTGTGTGTATAGTTTTGCATGACATGGTCGTGAACACAATATTTAGGTAGAGCTAGCTTAAACTAGGCCTAACAGATGTGACATCCCATGCCCTGTAATTATGAGTGCGGTAAAGCAGAAAAGGCACTTACTTCCCACTAGAAAGAGAGTGCCTACAACCAGCACAGTATAGCAGTGCCTTTTTCCATCGGGAGAAAAGCACCAATAAGAAATTTTCTTCTCCCTTGGATGGGGGTACCTGTTGTTCAGTATGGGACCTAAATTTTGGAGGGCTGTAGACCTGTTGCGCAGAGGGGACCCATTTATAGCAATAAGGGTGTCACCAATTTAAGCGGGTAAGAATAAAAAATGGTAAATTAAGGTTGCAATGCTGGATATGTTAAATTCACACCTATAGAAGAAAGAAGAACAACAATATTTAATGGTGTGGGGAATATGGTAGCCAAAAGAAATATATATATATATAAAATCTCTAGGAGCACCAACGTATGGGCAACATTGAAACATTTCGTACCACCAGCATCATCCACATCAAAATATGTGAAATTCACCCAGGTATATACTATAATTTTTTGTTAATTATGTGTATAGTTATTTTAAAAATCATGTTCATGCTAATATCAGTAGATGCTTATGCAAAATATTTTTGTCGAAATCTCCAAACCACATGATGTCTCAAATTAGAGAAAAAAATTATTATTTACCCCAGGAGCAATTGAAAAATAAAAGAGAGAAAAAAAACATTAAGCTATGGCATTCACGTGAATAGATTTGGAACTATTTTATTTACTACATCATGAGAAATTTGTAAGGTGGAGCGCCAAAGAAAATATTTTAAATGGTTGATTTCAAACACTTGGACTCCAACGGGTTTGCAATCTGCTAGTAACATGTACCCAAATCAGTGCAATATAGCGCTCAATGGAGAAAAAGTAGCAGTGCATGATGAAAGAAAAACAATAGTGCTAAATGAAAAAATAAAATGCAGTGGTGGATAAAAAACAAATAGTGCTGAGTAAAAAACACAGCAGTACTGAAGGAAAAAATAGCAGCGCTCCATGAAGTAAAAACAGAGATGCTAAAGGCCATTGAAAAAAAAAAGGAAAAAGAAATAAAATAAAATAAAATATATATAATTATCCTGAGGGCTATTGTCATGATGACATGACAATATTTAGGCATGGTCAGCCTGCAAGAGGGATAAGCTTAGTTTTTGGTGCCATGAGGGCGTGGCACATGTTAGGCATGGGGGTGATGAGCACCAGAAATGCTCATTTTATATACACTGTTAAGGGGCATAATTACTGGTTTAATTAGCATGTGAGATGTATTTTTGTATAACTTATGCATATAATTGATAGGAAATGTGGTATTATGCTTGATTGGTGTTTTTAGTTGGGATTGTGTATAAATGCAGGTTTTATTACTAATATGGTGTTTTCTAGTCTACATCCACTTGGACCAGACATACTTCTACTTTCGAAGACTAAGGCATGAGAGTAGGTGCCTTTCTCTTCAAGGAAGGTGCCCAGTAGAAGTAGGTGCCTTACTTATAAAGAAGGTACCCAAAAAAAGTAGGTGCCTAGTAGAAGTAGGCACCTTCCTTATGAAGAAGGCGCCCAAAAAAAGTAGGCACCTTCCTCATGAAGAAGGTGCATCCACGTATCCATACTTTACAAGATTTACCAAGTTAGCTTTGACCGATTGACCAGTGGGCTAAGGAGGAGGTTGCACATGAAGACAAAAAGGGAGATATTCTATTCTTAAAATAGAATGAACACTTCTATTATTTGATTGGCTGGATACCTTTGTAATGTGAGCATTATTCTTTCATGCTCATGGATGAACCAAGAGCAATGATTTTTCCAACGATCAATGTGGGAGATATTTTATGCAATATTATTAAAATAGAATAAATCATCCATTATTTTTTGATTGGGTGGTTCACTTTGTAAGGTGAGCATTCCTTCTCATGCTCATGAACCAATAAATGTAGTGATTTTTCAAAAAATGATATGCGTAATAAAAAATGAGATTAACCAGATCCATTAGTCGCTACCATCATTTTTTAACGATCTCCTCTAAAACTAGATTATCAATGCTACCATCATCAATCATAACATTACAAACATTACCTTCACATTTGCACCTTGTGCGAAATAAAATCCTCCTATGAATTGGATTTTTCTCCTCATTTAGAAAGGCTCTCCTTGTACCAAGAACTTTTCCTCTTTCTACCTCTTTAGAATGCTTATATTCAACATATTCATTTGCATAAGCAACTCACGCATTACCTTCAATTTTCTTATTCGTCCTCCCTTGATGTTGTGGACACTCGTATGCTCGATGTCCTTATTCTCCACATTGAAAATAGGTTCCATGAAATTCTCCTCTTCTAGGTCCTTGTTCAAACCTTCCTCTTCTTATTTGGTCACCATTATTTTTCTCATAGGGGCGGTACACATTATTCCCTTTTTGGTTCTTACTATTGTGAACTTCTCCATCCTCTTTTTTATCTTCATTTCACCCTTCATATGGTCTTCCTCTAGTCCTTCCACCATGACCTCTTTATCTATACTTAATTTCAAATATTCTATTCAACTTCTCTTCTACCTTTAGGGAAAACTAATAAGCATCTTCTATGGTAGTCATTTTGACCAAACTTAGTTCCTATTGAATACTTGGCTCCAATCCATTTAAATAATGGGTTACCTTCTATTTGTTGGTCTCATAATGGTCTGCTATGATCATGATCTTGTAGAACTCTTCTATATACTCTTTAAAATATTTATCTATCTTCCTCAAACCTTGTATTTTATTCAACATATCTAACTCGTAGTCAACTGGAATGAACTATCTCTTTAACTTTTCCACCACTCGATCCCATCTTATTTTTCTTTCTTTTCCTCTTATATTTGTATCTTCTTCTTTTTTTTGTGTGGAAAACATCCCAAAAGGGATGCCATTTTCGGGTAAGACCAAAGGAGGTAGGGGTA
>JAQPPZ010005820.1:0-61227 GCA_028583015.1 Wollemia nobilis | reverse complement strand
ATTTATTCTTATGGGTATCACAACCAGAGATCTTCCCTTTCACCATTTGGGGTTTCTTGAACTTTTGATCTTGATATTTTAATTAGGGATTAGAAGCTTCTTTTTCTAAACTTTCATATAGTCTCTCGCATCAAGGAAGGATTTCCATTCATGGCTAAACTTCTGATATCTCGAGCATGAAGTAGGAGGGTTTTCATATTCAATATTCTAGTCCCACGACCTCAAATTTGAGATTAGCCTTATAGAGGATAGAAGTAGTTGGTTTAGGTTAACATTCACATAAAATCATATGTGAATCAATTTAGTTCCTACCTTTGTAGTAGAACCCACTGCTATGGGATATCCTATGGACATAGCAATTCTTACCAAATTGTTTGTCGTAGAAATCAGGTAGTAAACTCAAAAGCCTTACCCAAAGAGGGGCTATATTCATGACTTCTTTTAATGGGTCAAAAGAGATCCCATTTCCGAAGTGTCGTACTTCTCCCATAAAACCATTACTACTAAAACATGACATGCATAAGATCCTCAAGATTTTAGAAATAAAATAGCACAAACCCATTTTGCATGGTTGCCACCTCAACAGGGTTTCTGGGTTTTCATTTCTCAATCACCCACTTCCTTATAGAATCCACATCTAGTCTACGACCAACAAATTTACCAACCAATCTATTATATCTCTTTTCAATTAGTCTCATGGCTAACAAACGTGGGTTGCACATGCTAACTGTATCATCCTCTTCAATAGGATAAATGATAAATTTCTCCTGCTAAGAGCCTTGGTCTTAGACAACGTTCTTCTAAGACTAATCCCTCATCGCTGGTTGTCTGATAGGCCTCCTTGATCACAGGTGAGGATTCACCTTTTTCCGTCAACATAATTTAAAAAAAAAACCTAGGTCAAACTCGCTACCAGCCACACTCCAGCAAGATCTGAATGGAGTCTTGAAAATAGCATCCTCCTCCACCATGCCCTATATTATCACTCTTAAAACTCACTAGATCTGCCACTAAGAAAGCTCACAAAATTTACCATTGTCGAAAACTCACCAGATCTATAGTTATGGAACCTCACCCATTATTATTTTTAATTTGAATTATAAAATAATATGTTTATTTATTTATTTAACTTAAAAACATAAAACCTCATACTTTCATGCTTTTAAATTTCACAAATCCAGCAAATGTAATAATCTCTCAGATAAGCATATTCCTATAACGGTTCCTATTGAAAACCCGAAATCAAATTGGTTTAATTTAAAAAAATTTGTTGCGTTGACAACCAATGTTGATGTAAAGTGAAATTTGATCGGACAAAATCATGGGAATCAACATGACCATCAATTTGAACGAGAAAATCTTGCTTTTGAAAGATATATGTTGGAGCCACCTTTTCATCTAAACTCTTATTTTTCAGTAAAAGAAGTCATAGTAGAGCTGAGCTGTGCATTTATAAAAAAAAATAGAAATTCCCTCTATTATAGCAGTCACACTCTCTAGAAAAGACAATGCTTACGGAGATATCTAGAATCTAAAATCTATAAAGATTTAACAACCGAAGAAAATTGACTTCTGTGGAATTTTCAATAGAAGATCTGATGTTGTCAGTGATTCACTTCACGCTGGGATCCATCTTTACAGCATGAACTGCAAAGGATTCCTTCGTGCCAATACCTCATAAACAAAAACATTAATTAATTTACATCTACGGATACCTCATAAAGAAGCATTACTTTAAAAACTTTTCTTTCATGCGTGATCCTATTCGCTGTCGAGCACAACTCAATATAATTCGAAAGCAAACACGAAGCTATGAAAACATTGTTTGTGCCTATGAAAGGGATTGGAGCTCACTTTTCAACTTTGCTTTAAGATATTGATTGCACTGGATAATTTTACTTTGATTCACAGCACACCCTTCACTAATGGTGGTACCCTTCACTAATGGTAGTATGCTATTCTCCATTACTGGGCCCAAAAGGTCCAGCCTGCAAAAGGACAAATATTCCCAACATTCACGATCTAAGAAATAGGTAAATGGAGAGACATTGAATCAATGACAAATAAATAAATAAGCTATGCACTTATCACCGCCTCCGATTCTAGTATAAGATTGAACTTATATCAAAAAATTTAAGAAGTAAACGATGTTAAATTATATTTGTGTAAATTATCTGAAGTTTTAGCCTTAATAAATATTTATTATTTTATTTCTAAAAATATTATTTATAAGTGCAATAGATGTGTTATTTATGTATACTTGAAGAAGTTGTACTAATATATTTTATAAATCTTTTATGACTTCTTATATGAGCATCTTAAAATGATATATCCTAACTATGATATGAGTTTTGTTGAGAGTGACAACTTATATAACATATAATGTTTTAGGTTTTCATGTGTATGAAATTTTAGGATATTTTGCCACACACTTAGTAAGGTATAATTACATGACATAGAACATAGAACTCTTTTATAGGTATAGGATATATGAGGTCTCCAAGGTACAAGTTTTATTTAAACTTTTCAATAGAACTATTCTTTGATGTTTGGGAGGATTGTGTTGAAAATTTTGAGTAGTTTTGTTGTCATTGATGTCAAGAGAGTATTGTTTCAATTTCATCATCATTAAGGACATCAAGTGATTTTTCCAAAAGCAAGAAGGTCTGGAAAAGGAAAAGGATATAATATTTATTTTTAATATTATATGCCTAAAAAGGCTCAAAGGATGAAGACCCAATGAAGGAGAAGCAAGTTTAAATTAAATAATAATATTATATTATTATAATATTTCGGGTCAAATAACAAGGTGAAGAAAAACAAGGTTCAAGTTGAAAAGATCCATGAGCAGTTTGTAAAAGATTTAATTTAAATTAAAATATTTTAATCCTTGATTAAAATTTTAATTTAAATTAATGAGTGCCAAAGGTTTTTAAATTTAATATTTAAAATCTAATTTGAATTTTAAAATTCAAAATTGACTGACGTGTAAAAGACAAGAAGCATGTGTATTTATAAAGGAAATAATTTTCCTATGTTCTTGGATATAACTTCGAATGCAATGCTAAGCAAATAAATCATGCACGACATTACCTAAGAATCATTGGGAATCCAGATGAGAGACAGACATGGAGAAATGTAATAACATCAAATCAACAAGTAAATTTTTATTTATTATCCAAAATTGAGCCAAAATATTTCAATAAGGCAAGTGAACATGGCTTTTGGATTAAGGTAATGAATGAGGAACTAGATCAGATAGATAAAAGAATGTGTCCCATGACCAAAGGATAAGAATGTGATTGGCACTAAATGGGTATTCAAAAACAAGTTAAATGAATATGGTCAATAGTTAGAAATAGAGCAATATTAGTATGTGTTGGGCACTAAATTACATCAAGTTTTAATCAATACTGCGACTATATATCTTCCTACTTTCTATCCAGGATTGCACCCGATAGATACAACTCAGTACTCAACATTGGATGGACCAAAATAGAAGTTCTCGATCCAACCTCCAGAGTAGGCTGGTTTCTTGTCAACTCAAAAAGGGGTGTTGACACAATTATGCTCACTTAGGGTTTTAGATATTAGAGTAAGAAAAGGATTAGGGTTAGAAAATTTGAACAATAGTGGACAAATAGGCTAACAATATTACACTATAGCAAAAAGATTTGAAAAACCAAACTAAAGACACATTACTCACATCAACATTATCCCAAATAAAATGTACTTCCATTCATTAAAGAACAATAGAGAAATATTGCAGATAGTGATTTCAATATCTAAACAATGATAATCCAAATAGCAAAATTTACCAATATCTAGATTTTACAAAAATGCACTCCCTAGAAACAAAGATCTAATTCAAAAGTAGATTTCAATTACCCTAGAAGTTAGTAATATATTAATTTGGCACAAACTAACCATTCAAGTATTCATAGAAATGCAACTTAAAAAATTTGAACCTTTGATATCAAATTATGAAGACATAAAATTTGAGGTAAATATCAATGTAATGCTCCTTTCATTAGCCCTTGGGAATATTTATAGTAGCACAGGAAAACACACTAGAGCCAACCCTTAAAAATGAGGGTTTGACCTCTATTTATAGTTTCATGAAATTAAAATAACAGGGAATATTACAAATATGAAATCTTGACATCTCAGCAGAGAGTTCTTGCTGGCATTCTCTTATTGGTTCAACCTCTATGAAATCCATTGCAAGTGGACCACCATGGCAGCTTGAAAACTCTGTAACTTGTTGGTTATTCAGTGCTAACTGGAGTTCTAGCCATTGGAGATTGTATATAAATCATTGATATTTCTTGAAAGCCTTTTGATACTATTGATATGCAACCGTATCTGGTTCTTATCTTCTTGAAACTCTCGACGCTTAGGCTTCCTCCTCCAACTAACTGTTATAACTCCAATGAGAAATTACTTTTATATACTTCATATTTATTAGCAAAATCTCCACCGTTGATCTCCCCCATTGTATGGCTAGGATTAAATATGAAATAAGCTTGATGTAATGGTGGGGGAGAACACATCGCCATTCCGCTTTAAAAAAAATATGTTGAACGCCAATCTGGCATAAAAATGCTTAGAAAGTGAGATGGGATGAAATCCTCTCCTTATCCTATATTTTCCTTCTTTGGCGATGAAGCATTCATCGATCCGTACAAAAAAATTGATGACATCATATCTCCTTCAAAAATTTTGCAGATTCGATTCCAGACCGCAAGTGCATTAACCAACGAACACCATTTCGTGCCCGACGTAATATAAAACACTGCTTGTCACCATTCTAGAAGAGATTTAGTCAAAATTATTTCATCACGAATCCGCATCACTTGTATGTAGCACTCCACATTCAGTCACCATTCCAGGCAAACATGTTCTATACGCTCTCCAAAATCGGGCTCTCCAATCCTTATCCGCTCAAAATATATCAAGGAATATGAAGTGGATGCCAATCCACACTTTTTTTATGCCGATGTCATCCTTAAAAAACTTTTGCAGATTCAGGACGCATCACAAATTCGGATCCAAAAACATAAGAAACTATGCAGAACTACTCCAAGTGCAAAAATTCACTAAGTATTGGGTGGGTTTGTGTTGTGGATCTACTCCAATATAAACTGTAAAGTGTGCGGAATGAGAACTTCATGACTTAGGTAAAATTTTCAAAATTTTCCTAAGTATGTGGCCATTTTGGGCCTACATTATGGTTCCTCCCGGGTGGATTTGCTTTCAAATCCATAGAAATTAGAGTCTTATCCATTAGGCCTTAGGAGTAAAAAAATGTGCATCTTCAAAAAATGCTTTAAATAATAACTTCCATACAAACACTACCCTCTAAAAAATATAATAGTTTGTTTAGAGAGTAAAGGTTCATATGGAGATCATGCCAAAAACATTAGAACTTATCCGCTTGTATGGAGATTATGCAAAAAATATAGGACTTTTGCTATTGTCTTCAAAAATCAAGTATAACTCTACTCCTCTTATAGGGCCTTACTACAAAAATACTTTCACACAAAATCTGCTGCTCTCTATGTCTCTTTAGGCTTGATGCCTTTATTGTTTATTTCTAAAAATTGTTAGAGAAAAAAACAAAAATGCAAAACTTGTGCATATGTACAAAAAAAAATGAACTAAGTGTGGGCCCCTTTTGGGCCTATAACAATTCAATTATGCTCTACTTCTTCATGGACCTCTTCCTCGATATATTCTTTATTCTCTTCTTCTTCTTCTTCTTCTTCTTCATTTTCTTCTTCTGGAGAAGGTTGTTTTTTATTCCTTCCTCTAGAATCATCACCAAACAACTAAATCATCAATATTAAAGATTTTAAACCCTATTTTCAGGCTGCTCCAGAGGGGTTTGATGTTTCTTTGATATGCTTATAAACATATTGTAATTCTCCAATATCATCATAATTTACAGCATTCCCTCTGCTCACTAGATCTTCCATGAGATATCTTAATCTGGTAAAATTAACAATTAATTGGGTAGCTTGCTCTTGGGGTAGTGTCACTTTAAGGAAATAAATTCCAGATTCATCCAACATATTTTCATCAATGCTCTTCTAGATACATTCCACAGATAGCAAGCTATGATCCTCCATTCATAGGCCTTTAAAACCAAATTGAATCGTTTCTTTATTCACATCCATAAAATCCCTAATCACTCCTTCAATCCTATCAAACAACATCGAGGCTCTTTGAAGTGCCCTATGCTTCTTGACCATGATTTTGGCAACAAAATTGGGAATATTCCATTCTTTATTGGGAATTGGTTTAGCAAAATCACTAAGTCTTCTATCAACCTACATGTATATATGTTATTCCAGAATCACCATAGGCTGCAACTCTTCGATGATATGATCTATATATCTCTTAAAATTATGGAGTAAGCATTTGGCATCATCGAGGTATTCAATCATAAGCTAAATCCCTGAGCATTTCTCTTGGACCTTGGAGAGCAATTCTTTTCTAATATTCTTCAAACTGGCCTTGGAAAATCCAAAATACATAGCTCTCTCAAGTTGAAGTTGTTGTCTCAAACTTGAATTTATTTTGCTTGTTCCTAACTTAGCTTCTTTTGTTCTCCTAGTCGATCTTTGATTTTATTGGCTTCTTGGTACTTTTCCTTCCAGCTCTTGGTCTCTTTTTTTAGAGCCTTTTCTAATTCCTTTTGGTCGCTTAGAGTCTTATAAATATTTTCAATCTGTTTCTCCAGTTTTCTCACATTCTCTATGACTATATCATTCTTCACATAGAAGGTGTCTAAGTGGGCTCTGGCTATAATAAGCTCATCTTCTTCAGGAAGCTTATAAATATCTTTTGTGACCTCCTCCATTCAATAATCTTGGACATTCATCTCAGTTTTAGGGTTACTTAAAAGTGGATTCATAGATCTAGATACCCTATGCCTAGAAACTGAATCAACATAAATGCTTCTTCTTCTGACATCCATCCTATTGCAAGGCTTAGAAAGCTTATCTTCCTAGAAATCATTTACTTTCTATGTGGTTGCCTGCTCTTTTGGAAAAGTGATAGGACATGAAAAACTAGCAACCAAGGGAGATGAAGATACTAGAAAAGTAAGGGTAGACTAAACCATTGACAATGGAGGTGTGGAAGTAATTACAATAGTCTCTATAACAATAGTGGACTCTATAACTACTGCTATGGTTGTTATTGGTAAACTCATAGGAATTGATGCAAGACTAACAACTGGATGAATGGTGGTGCTTGGAACAATTTGTCCCTTTGATATGGGTGGTGGTCATAGTGAATATGAAGTGATGGGATATGATGAAGTGGAAACTTCAGATGATAAAAGTGGGATTTGGGGTGACTTTGGGGGATATGAGGTGACTTGTACTTCAATGATGACCAATGAAACATGGGATGGACCGTAATAGGGATAAGGTACCTTTGTCATATTCTCTTAACCAAAAATGGAGGGATACTTTCTTGGGGATTCAGGAGGATGAAGAAGAAAAGAAGGATTACAAACCATACCTAAGCCTACAAATTTAGGGTGCTTTTGTTCCACATCTATTTCCTACTTCTGCTCATGATGAGTCAATTCTTTTGTAGTCGAAATAACTACATCTTTGGAAATATCCTCCATATCTAATATTTGTTTCTTTGAAACTTATATTTCCCTTAAATTTGGAGCTCTTTAAGTTCTTCTATGAATCAATTTAAAGGAAGCCATCTCACTCTCTGAATATTCCTCTATTTCATCTCCTTGTACTACTCTAGTAAGCAAGACTTGCTTAGAAATGGGACACAATTCTATTGATACTGTAGTGGTGAAAGAAAGGGGTGTGAACCTAAAACTCTCATCCTTCTGTCTCTAGTCAATATTTGTATCTAGAGGTTGCCTCCCTAGAGCTAAGCATTTAGGCCTAGACACTACTTTGATGACATGAGTGTTGACAAATTTTTCACTAGAATATTTCATTTTTCTCAGAAGTTGAGCTCCCTTAGGAAAATTCTCCACTTGTTCAGTGGTAGGATGAAATGTTTTCAAGACCTCATCTGCTATTAAAGGAGTTTCATGCTCCTCTATAGGATCTTCTTGATATTTGTATAGAGAGAGATATTCAAAACTAGCCTTGGACCTTTTAACTATTAACACTATATTTATGATGTCCTTCTGCTTCCAGGTTCTGATATTTTCATCATATTTCTTGGAAAACTCATTATCAATATTCATGTCAAATATGGACTTAGGTTTTCCAATTTCAACTCTCATTCTCCACCAATCTGTAATTTTTGCTATGTTCCATGGTTCTACTTTTTCCTCTTCTTCAACAGCATCCTCATCAGGTTGATGGTCCTTTTTATTTCTATATTTATCTTCAATATCATGAATGATAGACTCTGTTAGCCGATGAATTTTCTTCTTGTCTAGATCATAATCCACAATATGTTCATATAAATCTAACCATGGAGGCAGTTGACCCATTTTTGACACATTCCACTCCAAAATAGTGATCTTGTCATTGTTTCTACCTTGTTTGAAATGAGCCTTAGGACTATTTTCAAATTTGTAAGATTCTTTTCCATTTAGGGCTACATTCGTTGCAATAAAAATACCATCAAGGTTATAACTCCATATTTTGGGAATGTAAAATAGACCTAACCTATCAAGGTATCGGTCAATTTGCTCACTTTGCCCCTTCTTTGTGATAGTAATATCCTCCATGGTACGGTATGTAAGCAAAGACTTTCTCTTTCTTCCAAAACCATAATTTAAATCAATGTACTTAGCCTGCCTTAAGTATTATAAAGTAAAGAGCCTTTCTATGACAAAATGGGGTAGGAGAAAAGGTTTACCGATGAAACCATATAGTCTGATTACTATGCCCTCAGTCAAAAAATACCAATATCCTTCTTTAGCACCCTTTGCTTTCAGAATTTGCTTAGCCAAGGGTGGCAATATAGAAAAATCTCCATACATTATTTTCAAGGTAGGTCCAAGGAATTCCAAATTGAATCTATAAAAAGACTCACTACTTCTCAAGTGGCTTGTCCAATAGTAAACCGGCAAGGGTTCCCCATCACTAGTTTTATCCCTAATTGGAATCCAAGTTATCTTGTCCTTAATAACATCATAAAACATCCATACCAGACTTGAGCAATGCCTAAAACTAGGAGTGTTAGAGCCCCTTTTCATTCTTACCAACTATTCATGTATCCTTTGGGTAAGAAAGGTTGGCCAGTCAAAATAAATCACCCTAGTCCCTTTTTCCTCTACGCCTTCCTCATACATTCTTTCCTTGCAAATACAAAAGGTTGTGATAATTTGCTAGTCGTACACCATTCTATCAAAATCTAAACCCTCCATACAAGCCAACATAGAGAATAGTTTGGAATTTGTAAATTCATCAATATGAATAGGAACTTCAGGCATTTCATCTTCCTCTCTTATCCTTTTGAAATTGAGACGAAGCCATTTTTCTATAGCTCTCTTATTTTATGATGTTACCAATGCAGTATAAGCCCTTGCTAGCTTTGCTATGTCAAATGGTCTGGGTTCTGAAGGTGGACCTACTCTTACGGTGAATAATTCATGGAAACATTCTTTGGTAATTGAGAATATGGGAATGCCTTTAGAGGTTTTTATCATTCTATTTTTAGAATCATAGAACTAGATCATAATAGAGACTAACTCAGGGTAATGATGTGCAGAATCAAGATATAGGAAAATAAGAAAGATTTTATAGCTATTGTACCTTGTCATCGTATTGGATTTCCTCCAAAGTATTGGAATTCAAAACTCATCCTTAAAAGTATCCTCATTACTCTTGTCATTACTATGTCTGCAACTCGTCTGGTTTGATGCACATGAGCTTGCAATTTTGCTCCCATATTGTTAATCTCACAATGCCACTGAGAGGGGGGGTGAATCAGTGTAACTCTTTAAACTTAAGTTCATAGCTCTTAAAATAGAAATAATGAAACCTTAAAACCAGATAGAGCAAGTATCACAAGAGAACATCACACAACACAAGATTTAACGAGGTTCACCAATGTGGCTACTCCTCAAAAATGACTTCTTGGACTACCATCCAAATCCAGCCTTTGCAAAGCACCAACTTTACAATCAATTTACCAGCACCAACTGGAAGGAGCACCAACCCCTTATTTTTCTACACCAAAAGAAATGAGCACCAACCCCTATTTTACCAGCACCAACTGGAAGGAGCACCAACCCCTGATGCCAAGCTACAACCTGGACTTCAATTTTGAATCTAGAAGTTTACCAAAAAAATACCTTCACTTTTACAAGACCCTGACTGGTCTATTGCTTACCCAATCTCTCTCACTGTTCACAGAATAAACACTTTGCACACTTCTGTGATCTACAGCCGCACTGCGCCTTCTACTTTCTCTGTGCAATCACTTCACACACTTTGCTTCGCTACAGTCAACCTTCACGATCGTCTTCTCCCTTTTGTGCACTCTGCTCTATTTGCAAATTTTGCAGTTAGCTCGATTCGACACGACTTGCTCTCTGCACACTCTGACTAAACTTTGCACACATCAAAAACCATAGAAATCTCCAAACAGCCATCCTTTTATAACAGAATGCTTGAGATGAAAACCCTAATCTTAGTCGACTATAAATCCTCATCTTAGTCAGTTTTCATGACCTTTGTAAACCCTAATTTTAGTCGGTTGTTCATCGGTCTTCATCAGCTTCAACTTAACCGTGAGAATACAACATGTCGTGATATCATGACACTTTTTCTCCTTGCTCTTTCTCTTATCTTTGACCCATGAAAATACATGTCGCGATATCACAACACTTTTTCTCCATGCTCTTTCTCTTAGCTTTGGCCCGCAAAAATACATGTCATGATATCACGACACTATTTTATCTCTCCTCTTTCTCTTTGCTTTGGCCCATGAAAATACAACATGTCACGATATCGTGACACTATTTTCTCTCTCCTCTTTCTCTTTGCTTTGGCCCATGAAAATACATGTCGTGAAATCGTGACACTTTCGCCTTCGTACACTTCATCTTAGCTTTTGTCATGAAATCACGACACTTCTGCTTTCGTACTTAGTTTCTTTGCTTTTGTTGCGAAATCGTGACACTTCTACCTTCGATGCAGGAGCATCCAGAGACAGAAGAACAATTTTACATCTTCAGGATTTTTCTGATTTTTCTAGGTACAATTCTTCAGTTTTTCCCAAGGGGGAAGTGTTTGCAAAGCATGGAGGAAGGGGGTCATGAAATCGTGACATGTCGCGAAATCGCGACCTCAAAGGTTGCAATGTTGGCGAGGGCGAGTTGCGTCACGATATCACAACAGTTCTTCAGGGCAAGACCGAGGGGCGAGTTGTGGAGGGAAGTGTGACGTCACGATATCACGACGTCATGATATCGCGACGTCACGATATCATGACGTCGCGATATCGCGACGTCGTGATATCGCGACGTCGTGATATCGCGACGTCACGATATCGCGACTATAGTCAAAGCTAAGGCGGAGGGAAGTGTGACGTCGCGATATCATGACTTTAGTCGAAGCAAAGGCGGAAGGGAGAGTGGGGGTCACGAAATCGTGACATGTCATGATTTCGTGACATGTCACGATATCGCGACCCCAAAGGACTTTGGCACGATGGAGGCGCTGTGGGTTGCGATATTGTGACATGTCACGATTTTGCAACCTGTCGCGATATCGTGGCCAGGTAGGAGCACAGCCGAAAGTAAACAAGTGGGGTAGCCGAACAAGGCCAGATCTGACACGTGGACTTCCACGTGTGTCCTGGAAGTTGTAGAGGGCACGTGCATCAAATATATAGCGAAATGGTGAAGGCGTGGCCAGATTTGAAGGCGGTCGGCTACGTGTCCAGAGACAAGACGAGGGAGGTGTCGACCACACGTTCTTTTATTATCCTTTCTAGCAACACAGCAGTTTTAGGTGGTTACTTTATGAAGAAAATAGTCATATAGGGTACAGTCAAAATGAAGCGATCGGTGTAGGGTGATGGCGGCCATTCATGAAGGCTTCTTGGTAGATCGGGCAGTGGCCCATTTATGACCGAGAAATTTGAAGCTTCGACAAGGGGGAAAATTTGAATTCAAATTTTTGTTAAGTGGAGGCATTAATTGCTGAGAGGATCAGGGGCCTCGATAAAATCCAAAAATTTGTAATGGAAAAGGAGGTGGACTGGAGAATAGGGGAAGTAGTTACAGAGAGACCGAAGCCGAGCTCCGGTGAATGTATGCCTGCGGGGTGTTTTATCTTGACGCTTGTAAATATTTTCAAAAAATTTAATGAGAAATACGAATTCGTCAAAGTGTTGAACTTCGGTCCCCGTCAGTGGTATCAGAGTGGGAGTTCCTGAGCATACAGCAGATCGCCGAAGGAGAGGTAGTTGTACCAGGACTTGTGGGAAGGCTCGTGAAAGTGTGAGAAGATGCCTCCGAGAAGAAACCCCGTTGGTGGAAGAGGCATGGCAGCAGAAGATTTCTGGGCTTTGTAGTGGCAAGTTCAGGCCCTATAAGAAGAACTGCGTAGAGGACATGGGCCGAGAAGGGATGCAGACAGTGATGATGAAGTTGATGAAGAGGAGAATCAATTCGAAGAATAGGAAAAAAATGTAGATCCGGCACAAGCCTGACTGTACAAGGCCATATCTCAGATCGGGAAGAGGCCGAAGTTAGAAGTTCCTATGTATTTCGGGAACTTGAATCCGGAGGAATTAATAGATTGGATAAATGATTTAGAAGAGTATTTCGAATATGAGGAGGTTGAAGACCCTAACCAGGTCAGATTTGCTAAGACCCGACTGAAGGGTCATGCTAGCATATGGTGGAAGGGGGTACAGCTGGAGAGGAACCGAAGAGGAAAAGAGCGGATAACAAGATGGGATAGAATGGTGGAGAAATTGAAAAGGCAGTTTATCCCCATGGATTATGAACTGGACCTGCTTCGTAAAATGCAGAGTTTGAGGCAGATGAACAAAATGGTTCAAGAATACACAGAGGAATTTTACAAGATCTCCATAAGAACCAGGCATTTGGAAGCAAGCAAGGAAAAAGTGGCCCGTTACATTAATGGGTTGAGACCCAGTATTCAGGAGGAGTTGAGCTTGGTTTGGGTAAGCACCATCGAAGATGCATACCAATTTGCTTTAAAGGTTGAAGAAAAGTTAAACAGAAGGTTTGAAAGCAAGCAAAGAGTAAAATGACCAGGAGGAAAGAACTGTGGAAAGAAAGAAGGAAAGGAAGAGAAGAAATAAGAGGAGAGCAGCAACCAGGATCAGAAAGAAGATGAAGAATCCAAACCACAAGTTTAGAATTATGGCTACCCGAGAGGAAGAGGTAGATCTGGACGCTGGTACGGAAGAGGAGTGTTTCGAGGAACATGTTTCCACTAGGGAGAAGAAGGACATCGGGCATTTGAGTGTCCACAACATCGAGAAAGAGTGAACAAGAAACAAGTGGGTCCTGCCAGAGTAGTTGTGGCAGTTGAAGATGCTGACTCAGAACATTCTGAAGAAGCTAAAAAAGGAGAAGCAATGATTGTGAGGAGGACCCTGTTGAGTGAGGAAGACAAATCTGAACAGAGGAGAAGCCTGTTTTGCACCCGGTGCAAGAGTGCAGGCAAAGTCTGTAATGTTATTATAGACAATGGGAGTATAGACAACTTATTTTCCAAGGAGATGGTTACTAAGTTGCAGCTGGAGAGGAGGAGGCACCCGCATCCATACCGGATTGCGTGGTTGCGGAAGGACCATAGATCTTGGGTCCGGGAATAGTGTTTAGTCACATTCTAGATTGGGAGATACCAGGATGAAGTCCTGTGTGATGTATTCCCCATGGATGCTTGCCATTTGCTGTTGGGAAGGCCATGGTAGTTTGATCGGAATGCAGTGCATGATGGTCGGGAAAATACTTACACCTTGATGAAATATGGAGTGCGGCACAAGTTGAAGCCATTGCAGACTGAAGATGAAAAAGTGTGCAGTAATGCCAAAATTTGTCTGGTAGAGGGCAATTTTTTTTTCCAGGAAATGGGATTTGAGCAGGTTGCAAAGGTTGGTGAATGTTCGAAGATACTACAAAGGACGCGGGCCAAACAACTTAGAAGTGAAGGTCACTTCTCCTTTTTACCCGGGGTGTTTGATGCAGGAGCATCCAAAGACAGAAGAACAATCTTGCATCTTCAAGATTTTTTTGATTTTTCTAAGTACAATTCTTCAGTTTTTCCCAAGGGGAAGTGTTTGCAAAGCATGGAGGAAGGGGGTCACGAAATCACGACATGTCACGATTTCGTGACATGTCATGAAATCACGACCTCAAAGGTTGTAATTTTGGTGAGGGTGAGTTGCGTCACGATATCGCGACATCGCGATATCACGACGTCGCGATATCGCGACGGTTCTTCAGGGCAAGACCGAGGGGCGAGTTGCGTCGTGATATCACAACGTCGTGATATCACGACGTTGTGATATCGTGACTCTATTTTCAAAACAAATGTGGAGGGAAGTGTGACATCATGATATCACGATGTCACGATATCGTGACGTCACGATATCGCGACTATAGTTGAAGCCAAGGCGGAGGGAAGTGTGACGTCGCGATATCGCGACGCCGCGATATCGCGACTTTTGTCGAAGCAAAGGCGAAAGGGAGAGTGGGGGTCACGATATCATGACATGTCATGATTTTGTGACATGTGATATCGTGACCCCAAAGGACTTTGGCACGGTGGAGGTGCTGTGGGTCGCGATATCGCGACATGTCATGATTTCGCGACCTGTCGCGATATCGCGGCCAGGTAGGAGCACAGCCGAAAGTAAACAAGTGGGGCAACCGGACAAGGCCAGATCTGACACATGGACTACCACATGTATCCTAGAAGTTGTAAAGGGCACGTGCATCAAATATATGGTGACATGGAGAAGGCGTGGCCAGATTTGCAGGCGATTGGCTATGTGTACGGAGACAAGACGAGGGAGGTGTCGACCACGCGTTCTTTTATTATCCTTTCTAGCAACGCAGCAGTTGTAGGTGGTGACTTTATGAAGAAAATAGCGGTACAGGGTACAGTCAAAATGAAGTGACCGATGCAAGGTGAGGGCGGCCATTCATGAAGGCTTCTTGGTAGATCAGGCAGTGGCCCATTTATGACCAAGAAATTTGAAGCTTCGACAAGGGGGAAAATTTGAATTCAAATTTTTGTTAGGTGGAGGCATTAATTGCTGAGAGGATCGGGGGCCTCAATAAAACCCAAAAATTTGTAATAGAAAAGGAGGTGGACCGGAGAACAGGGGAAGTAGTTACAAAGAGAGACCGAAGCCGAGCTCCAATGAATGTATGCCTGCGGGCTGTTTTATCTTGATGCTTGTAAATATTTTCAAAAAATTTAATGAGAAATACGAATTCGTCAAAGTGTTGAACTTAGGTCCCCGTCACCTTCGAAGTCTTCTTCTCTGCTTTTGTCATGAAATCATGACACTTCTACCTTCGAAGTCTTCTTCTCTACTTTTGTCACGAAATCATGATAGTTCTGCTTCCGTACGCTTCCTCTCTTTCTTTTGTCACGAAAATGTGACATGTCGCGAAATCGTGACACTTTTTATTTCTCTTCCTTCCTGCCCTTTTCGAGTCACGAAAATGCGACATGTCGCGAAATCGTGACACTTTTTCTTTCTCTTCCTTCCTGCGCTTTTCGAGTCGCGAAAATGCGACATGTCACGAAATCGTGACACTTTTTCTTTCTCTTCCTTCCTGCGCTTTCGAGTCACGAAAATGCGACATGTCGCGAAATCGTGACACTTTTTCTTTCTCTTCCTTCTTGCGCTTTCCGAGTCACGAAAATGCGACATGTCACGAAATCGTGACACTTTTTCTTTCTCTTCCTTCCTCCTATTTTAGTCGCGAAAATGCGACATGTCGCGAAATCGTGACACTTTTCCTACTTACTTCCTCTCTTCACTTTTAGTCACGAAAATGCGACATGTCGCGAAATCGTGACACTTTTCCAACTTACTCTCTTTCTTCGAACTTGTCGCGAAATCGCGACACTTCTTCCTGCTTTCTCTTTTTCTTCCAACATGTCACGAAATCACGACAGTTTTTCCACTTGCCTTTTTCTCTTCCAACATGTCGTGAAATCACGACAGTTTTTCCACTTGCCTTTTTCTCTTCCAACATGTCGCGAAATCGCGACAGTTTTTCCACTTGCCTTTTTCTCTTCCAACATGTCACGAAATCGCGATAGTTTTTCCACTTGCCTTTTTCTCTTCCAACATGTCATGAAATCGTGACAGTTTTTCCACTTGCCTTTTTCTCTTCCAACATGTCATGAAATCGTGACAGTTTTTCCTCTTCTTTTTCTCTTCCAACATGTCATGAAATCGTGACAGTTTTTCCTACTTCTTCTCTCTCTTCCAACATGTCATAAAATCATGACAGTTTTTCTTGCTTTTCTCTCTCTTCCAACATGTCATAAAATCATGACAGTTTTTCTTGCCTGCTGTATATGTCGTGATATCGCGACACTTTTCTTACTTGTCTTTTTCTTTGATCTTTTGCATATGGGCCACTTCGGTCTTCTTGGAAAATCACTGTCCATACTCTGAATAACCTTTGAACTCCTGTCTTTCGCATCTGAATAGCTTTTGAACTTCCTGTCCACTGCATCAACAGATCTATCTGATTGTGTTGACAACAATGACAATACTATTGTTGCACCTTGCTCAACAATCTCCCCCTTTGGAATTGTTGGCAACACATGTGCAATTTCCTGTAACTCTTCTCCCCCTTTGACAATAATACCAAAGGGCTACTGCAGACTCCCCCTGAGTCCATGCACAACATTCTCAGGCAAAATTGATTACACTTAGCAAAAATCATGAACATGAGCAAAAAGATAATCAAATACTTAAATGCTCCCCCTGAGAATGTGATCCCTGTAGCTAGTCAATTCTTGGGAAGTGTGACCACTCCCAATTTATTGTGAAGGTACTCAAAAACTTCCTTGGGCAATGGTTTTGTGAAGATATCTGCTACTTGCTCTGTAGTTGGAACAAAATCCAACTTAACCTCACCTTCTGCAACTTTCTCCTTCAAAAAGTGATACCTGATAGCGATGTGTTTTGTGCGTGAATGCATAACTGGATTCTTGGAGATGTTAATGGCACTGGTGTTATCACACTTAACTGATATTGGCTCACTGAAGCAAATACCAAGATCTTTCAGGGTTTGTTTCATCCACAATACCTATGTACAACATGTTGTCGCTGCAATATATTCTGCCTCTACTATCGATAAAGAAACTGACTCTTGTTTCTTATTGTGCCATGCGACCAATCTGTCTCCAAGATAGAATGCACCTCCATTGGTACTCTTTCTGTCATCTACACATCCTGCCCAATCTGCATCTGAATATGAAATAAGGGTGAAGTCTTTACCTTTTGGATACCATAACCCATACTCCATAGTACCCTTGAGGTACCGAAGAATCCTCTTCACTACTGTCACATGAGTCTCCTTGGGATTAGCCTGAAATCGTGCTACCATGCATACTGCCTGCAAAATATCTGGTCTGGTAGCTGTCAGGTATAGTAAGCTTCCAATCATAGATCTGTACATGGTTTGATCAATAGGTGGAGATTTGTCATCCTTGCTCAACTTGCAGCCTGTCGTCATGGGAGTGCTAACTGGCTTACAATCCTCCATTGTGAATTTCTTTAACATCTCTTTTACATATTTAACTTGAGAAATAAATATGCCCTTCTTACTTTGATTAACTTGCAACCCGAGGAAATACGATAGTTCACCAATCATTGACATTTCAAATTCTTTCTGCATCTTATTTGCTAAATCTTTACATGACTCATCTTTGTTGCTGCCAAATATGATATCATCTACGTATACAACAAGAACAATAAGATGCCCATTTTCTATTTTGACATACAAATTACTATCCACCATACCTTTCTTAAACCTTTGTTGAGTGAGATAGTTGTCTAGCCTTGCATACCATGCTCGGGGTGCCTGTTTTAAGCCATATAATGCTTTCTTCAACTTGCAAACCAAGTTTGGATCATCACCAAGTTGGAAACCATCTGGTTGCTCAATATAAACCTCTTCTTCAAGTTTCCCATTCAAAAATGCTGATTTCACATCCATTTGATAAACTTTGAAGTTCTTGTAGACTGCTAAAGCCAAAAACATTCTAATTGCCTCAAGTCTAGCTACTGGTGCAAAAGTTTCCTCAAAGTCAATGCCTTCAACTTGTGCATAACCCTTACATACCAATCTTGCTTTATTTCTGACTACCTGTCCGTCTTCATTCAATTTGTTTCGAAAAATCCATTTAGTTTCGATTATATTTTTATTTGCAGGTCTAGGTACTAACTCCCAAGTTTCGTTTTTCTCGATCTGATCTAATTCTTCATTTATTGCCTTCATCCAACTTTCATCTTTGCTTGCGTCAATAATATTTTTGGGCTCAATGCTGGATAATAGAGAGTAGTTACTTACTACTCTTCTCCTTGTCTGAACACCAACTTTGGGATCTCCAATTATTTGCTCTCTAGGATGATTTTTCTTCCAGCTGCCTATTTTGAATTTCTTATTTTCTTCCACTTCTGAATCACAACTTAAATCATCTGAGTCAATTTTTTGTATCTTTTCCATTTTGTTTTCCTCATCTCCTTCAATAACCTCTTCATAAATTGGGTAGTTCGTTTCATAGCTAATTACTCGTTCTCTACCTTCATCAAATTTAACATCGGCACTGTCCACAATTTTCTTTAGCCTCTTGTTGTAGCATTTGTAAGCTTTGCTTCTTGGTGAATAACCAACAAAAATACCTTCATCTGCTCTATCTTCAAACTTGCCAAGATTGTCTTCAGTTCTTTTGATATAGCACTTGCTGCCAAAAACTTTGAGGTATTTTGTTGTTGCCCTTTTACCGAACCACAATTCATAAGGAGTTTTGTTTTCATGTGTTCTCAGCATGTACCTATTTTGGATATACACCGTAGTATGGACTGCTTCTTTCCAAAATCTGTCTGCTACTCTGCTTTCAGCCAACATAGTCCGTGCCATTTCCTGCACAGTCCTGTTCTTTCTTTCTACCACTCCATTTTGCTGAGGTGTCCTGGCTGCTGAGAACTGTCTCCTAATACCGTATTTTTCATAGTACTCTACAAACTCCTCTGAAATGAATTCTCCTCCTCTATCTGATCTTAAACATTTGATCCTCTTTCCTGTTTCATTCTCAACCTAGTTTTTGAAAATCTTAAACATATCAAAAGCTTCTGATTTATGCTTCAAGAAAAATATCCATGTCATTCTGGAATAGTCATCAATGCACAACATAAAATATTTGTCACCATTTATGCTTTGTGTTCTCATGGGTCCACATAAATCAGTGTGTATTAGTTCCAGAGGTTTGCTTGTGTAGTATTCTTTTGTTTTGAATGTGACTCTAGTTTGTTTCCCCTTTTGGCATGAAGCACAAATGTTGTTTGCAGGTTTGCTGATGGTGGGAATATCTCTCACTGCTCTTTTTGAGGTGATTTTTACTAGATTATCAAAACTGATATGCCCGAGTCTCTTGTGCCACAACCAGTTTTCTTCTTCCTGTCCAATAAAACAAGCTCCTTCTGAAGTCTCTGAGAGCGTGTACAGGTTTCCAGATGTCCTTGATCCAGTTGCTATTAATTTTCCACTGTTTGTTTTTCTGACTTCACAACCCTGCTTCTTAAAAACTACTTCATGACCTTTATCACAAATCTGACTTACGCTCAACAAGTTATGTTTCAAACCATCCACAAACAAGACTTCTTCTGACTTAATCTTTCCATCAATAATTTTAACTGAACCTTTGCCAACTATCTTAGCTCCATCATTATTTCCAAACTTTACTGAACCACCTTCATATTTCTGTAACTTCTCAAATTTTTGTTTGTTACCTGTCATATGACTGGAGCATCCACTATCAAGTATCCATGGTACATATTTATTCTGTGCTTTAAATGTTGTTTGTACGATTAAGGATTCCTTTTCTTCCTTAAGTTGCTCTTTTTCTTTCCACTCCATTTTGATGGAAGTTTTGGGCTCTTGTTTTGCCTTTCCCTTATCAACAACATGTGCATGTTTTACGGGAAGTTTTCTATTTTGTCTCATCCTATTTGGTTGAAATTTTCTTCCCTAAAACTGATTTGATGCAAATGTACTTCTACAGTTTCTTGCAATGTGCCCAAAATTATGACAGTTATAACATTCTACTGTATAATTCATCAGAGGAGAAAAAGCATTTCTATTGGTGAAATTCCTTGGTCTTACATTATATTTGCAATCTGAGATTTTATGTCCATAGCCATTGCATTTAAAATAGAAACCAAAAAAGGGATAATTGAACCTGGGTGATGGTCTTTGCCATGTTGTCGTAGGAGCCATAGGTCTTCTTCTTCTTTGATGTGTGACATTGGTGAATCCATCATTGTCAGTTCTCCTTTCGTGCCTGGCATTATTGCTTTCTTTTGCATGAGACATTTTTCCTTGATCAACCTGTTTCTTATCTTCATTCTTTATGGATTCTACATTTTTGGCCTTTGATCCATTTGAAGATTCTCCTTCGATGAAACCCAGACCAAATTTGATGCCTGTAGGCCTTTGGTCATTTATGATCTTATCCAACTTCATAGAACTTTCTTCACGTTTGTGATAACAACTAATTTTCTTATTCATCTCTTCTAGCTGCATTCTTAAACCAACAATCTCTTCTTCTAGCTTGCTGCAATAATCTATTTTCATGGTTATTTGCACTTCGAGATATTCGGAGATTTTCGTGGATTCTTCTATCTGTACTTTCAAACTGGTTATGATTTCGTTTGCATCCTCAAGCCTTTTTGAAATTTTCTTATTCTTTTTCTTCTCTATTTTCCACTCTTCAAGTGCAGAGATCAATTCACCTTCTAGATCTACTTCAGCCTCAGGGTTTTCACCACATACTTCAGAGTTCACTCCTTCTTCCTTTTTTGATTGTACTTCTTCAAATGCCATGAGAAGAGCTTCACCTGTTTCCTCTTCAGAATCCTCTTTTGGAGAAGTGATGGGTACTGTGTATCTATTAACTACTGAATCCCAGATGTCGTATCCCAAAGCACAGAGATATGTCTGCATCCTGATTCTCTAGAATGCGTAATTAGATCCGTTAAACACTGGTGCTTTGTTTGATGAGAAGCCTTCACCTCCTACCATTGTGTTACTTCCAAGATCACCCTAGCCGGTTAAGCTTGTATAGGAACTTGGCTCTGATACCAATTGTTAGTCTCACAATGACACTGAGAGGGGGGGTGAATCAGTGTAGCTCTTTAAACTTAAATTCATAGCTCTTAAAATAGAAATAATGAAACCTTAAAACCAGATAAAGCAAGTATCACAAGAGAACATCACACAACACAAGATTTAATGAGGTTCACCAATGTGGCTACTCCTCAAAAATGACTGCTTGGACTACCATCCAAATCCAGCCTTTGCAAAGCACCAACTTTACAATCAATTTACCAACACCCACTGGAAGGAGCACCAACCCCTTATTTATCTGCACCAATAGAAAGGAGCACCAACCCCTATTTTACCAGCACCAACTGGAAGGAGCACCAACCCCTGATGCCAAGCTACAACCTGGACTTCAATTTTGAATCTAGAAGTTTACCAAAAAAATACCTTCACTTTTACAAGACCTTGACTGGTCTATTGCTTACCCAATCTCTCTCACTGTTCATAGACCACACTTCTATGATCTACACTCGCACTGTGCCTTCTGCTTTCTCTATGCAATCACTTCGCACACTCTGCTTCGCTATAGTCGACCTTCATGATCATCTTCTCCCTTTCGCGCACTCTGCTCTCTTTGCAAATTTTGCACTTAGCTCGATTCGACACGACTTGCTCTCTGCGCACTCCGATCGAACTTTGCACACTTCAACAACCATTCAAATCTCCAAACAACCCTCCTTTTATAACATAATGTTTGAGATGAAAACCCTAATCTTAGTCGGTTGTAAATCCTAATCTTAGTCGGTTTTCATGACAACTGTAAACCCTAATTTTAGTCGGTTGTTCATCGGTCTTCGTCGGCTTCAACTTAACCGTGAAAATACAACATGTCACGATATCGTGACACTTTTTCTCCTTGCTCTTTCTCTTAGCTTTGGCCCATGAAAATACATGTCACGATATCGTGACACTATTTTCTCTCTCCTCTTTCTCTTTGCTTTGGCCCACGAAAATACATGTCATGATATCGTGACACTATTTTCTCTCTCCTCTTTCTCTTTGCTTTGGCCTACGAAAATACATGTCACGATATCATGACACTATTTTCTCTCTCCTCTTTCTCTTTGCTTTGGCCGTCGAAAATGCACATGTCATGAATCGTCCGACACTTTCCCTTCTCTTTCTTTTTGGTGAATTGCATCTCTTTTTGAGTCGTGACATTTTCTTGTCAGAATCGTGACACTTCTGTCTTCTTCTTTTTTGTGAAAAATCGTGACAGTTCACTTCTACGCTTCCTCTCTTTCTTTGTCAAAAGCGACATGATGGAAAATCGTGACACTTTTCTTTCGTCTTCCTTCCTACTTTTAGTCAAAAGAAAAGACAATGTCAGCAAATCGTGACACTTTTCTTTCTCTTCCTCCCTTTGTCAGTAATTCGGAAAGTCGTGACACTTTTCTTTCTCTTCCTTCTCTTTTAAAAGCGACATGTCAGCGAAATCGTGACACTTTTCTTTCTTCCTTCTTTTTCTGCGCTTTTTTTTTAAGTGACATGTCACGAAATCGTGACACTTTTCCAACTTACTTTCTCTCTCCTATTTTAGTCCGCGAAAGTGCGACATGTCGCGAAATCATGACACTTTTCCAACTTACTCTCTTTCTTCGAACTTGTCACGAAATCGCGACACTTCTTCCTGCTTTCTCTTTTTCTTCCAACATGTCATGAAATCACGACAGTTTTTCCACTTGCCTTTTTCTCTTCCAACATGTCATGAAATCACGATAATTTTTCCACTTGCCTTTTCTCTTCCAACATGTCACGAAATCGTGACAGTTTTTCCACTTACCTTTTTCTCTTCCAACATGTCACGAAATCACGACAATTTTTCCACTTGCCTTTTCTCTTCCAACATGTCACAAAATCATGACAGTTTTTCACTTCCTTTTTCTCTTCCAACATGTCATGAAATCGTGACAGTTTTCCTTCTTTTTCTCTTCCAACATGTCACGAAATCATGACAGTTTTTCCTGCTTCTTTTCTCTCTTCCAACATGTCACGAAATCATGATAGTTTTTCCTGCTTTTCTCTCTCTTCCAACATGTCACGAAATCGTGACAGTTTTTCTTGCCTGTTGTATATGTCGTGATATCGCGACACTTTTCTTACTTGTCTTTTTCTTTGATCTTTTGCAAATGGGCCACTTCGGTCTTCTTGGAAACTCACTGTCCATACTCTGAATAACCTTTGAACTCCTGTCTTCTGCATCTGAATAGCTTTTGAACTTCCTGTCCACTGCATCAATAGATCTATCTGACTGTGTTGACAACAATGACAATATTGTTGCTGCACCTTGCTCAACAATTTTGTGCCTCTGTGAGTGCTTTCTTTAGAGCCATCTTGATAGAAAAAATACTATGTTCTTTTTGGAATTTACCATGAAATATTATGAGTACCGTTTCACTCTTTTCTACTTTTTGAAAGTGCTTTTCCACTGAATGAACATTGTCCATGCTTTTTTATTCTTTCATTTATTGGCACATGTGTATATTCCACCATTAATGTGGCTGCTATGCAATCTACCCACTAGCACACTTTCCAACTTCCACTCATTCCTTTCGAAAGTTCAATGGTGTCATTCTAAATTTTTTTTGGTCAAAAATTCAAACTGCACTACCATCTCATTGCGTCTCTTCGGTTACTCTTTTGTTCGAGCACGAGTTCGTTAGCTTTTAATGCAGACTTTTTCTTTCCTCTCCATGTGGTATGATCATAAAATCACTGCTCAGCTCCACCTTGGTTTTGAAACTGGAGAATTGAAGATGTCTTTGATTCCGCTGACACTTAACTTATTTCATGCACAAATTATCACCTTGGTTTCGTTTTGCTATGCTTTAGCTTTGAAAATACTCGGATTGGAGATGCTTTCATTTCTTTTGAGAATTGACTCTTTTCATCATGCAAAAAATAATACTTGCACCATTCCACTAAAATTTCATTGTATTTTAGTGTGTATTGGATACGCTCACCGTTTTGCCACACTTTACGTGTATTTGAGTGCAAAATAGAACCTCACTAAATACTTTGTCAACACTTAGCCATTTTTTGTAAATATTTTTCAATTATCTTATACAAAGTTTAGAAAGAAACTAAATACAAAGTGCAAAAAGAAAGGGAAATATAATAAAAGGTATATACATATGTTACAATGAGCTCATATTTCAAATATAGTATATTTTGAGATGAAAACCATTTACTGGAATTGGTTGTATGTTCCCTTCTTGATCTTCAATATGGAATACATTGGACTCCTTGACCTCCACTATTTTGAAAGGGCCATCCAAAAAAAAATCAAACTTTTCATGTTTGCCTGGTTTTGCTCTATCAACATTCCACTTGATAACTGCATCTTCAACCTAGAATTTTTTGAATTTGGCCTTCTTATCAAACCATGCCTTGATATCTGAGGAATGATTTTGAAATTTTTCATACTCCTAAGGTCTATTCTCTTTAATTTGTAGTAAGTGGGTTAACTTGGTATTTACCAGATTTTCCTCTGAATCTTCCTCTGTATTGACAAGCTTAAGTGCTGGAATTTCCAAATGGACCGGTAGTACTACCTCTTTACCATACACAAGAGAATAAGGAGAAGTTTTAATGGACTTTTTGATAGTAATTGTGTCAGCCCATAGATCTTGGTCTAGTAGAAGGTGCCAGCTTCTTTTATTCCCTTCAAGTGATCTCCTCAAAATCCTCAATAGGTTCTTTAAGAGTGATGCCATACTTGCTAGTAAACTCAATATACTTGGAACCTATGAAAGTTGGGTTTTTTTCACTCACTAAGGATTATGGAACTCCAAAATTTGTAATCAAAATTTTCATAAAATTGTTCACAACTTCTTGATTATATTTCTTAGTAGAAATAGCCTCTACCCATCTGGTAAGATAATCTATTGCAGTTAACATAAATTTATGCTCTACTAAGAATTAATATTGATGACCTCTATGAATTCCAACCCCCATTGTTGAAAATTCTCTTCAACTCATATTAGCCTGAGGAGGAATGAAGCATTCCTTGTCCTTCCAACACATCTCTGACATTTATCACAGGCCCTAGTAGCCCTGAAAGTATCAACAAATACAGTAGTCCAATAATAGCCTGCTCTTATGATTTTTAAAGCTGTAACTCTCCCTAAGCTATGTCCACCAGCTGGTAATCCATGAAACTCTTCAATGACCCTCTTTTGTTCATATTTTAAGCATTTTAGAAGGACTCCATTAAATTTTCTTTTGTACAAGCCTTCTAGTAGTAGTACATATTTCAAATCATGAAGCCTATATATTCTCCTTTGGGATGCATTTAGATTTTTATGGTATACTCAAGTTTGGAAATATTTGATCATCTGATCGACCCAATCAGAGTCTAGCCTATACTCCTTTCACCTAATCCTCTTCTATTGTCTGGCAAGTTGTCACCTCTTCTAATATTGTAGCCTATGTTAGACCTTGGCATAGGACTATGTCCCTCACCAATTTTGTGGGATGTATCTCCACATCATACTCTTGGATTTTGGTAATCCAACCATCTCTTTTATCTCCTAGTTCATCTTATAGGATAAAACTTCTTACATCTAGATGAACAACATATACTAGGGTCTTACTCTATACCAAGTTCTACATGAACTTCTTCAGTGACTTCATCACAACAAATACTTGTCTTTCAATAAAGTTGTATTTTACCTAGTAGTCATGGAGTTTTTGGCTCCAAAATAATACATGATGCTCTTCACCTTGATCATTTTTTTGAGTAAGCACCGAGGCATAACTTTCTTCAGCTCCATAATCATAAAGGATAAAATATTTACTAAAATCTAGATTTACTAGTACTGGGGCTATTGCAATGGACTACTTAATAATCTCAAAATCTTGTTTCTTGACTTTAGTCCACTTAAAATCAGCATTCTTCTTGAGTAACTCAAATATAGGCCTTACTTTCTATGCAAAGTCATAAATGAATTTCTTGATAAAATTGATTTGACCCAAAAAATATTGCAAAGTCTTCTTGTTTGTAGGCAATGGGAGAGCAAGAATGGATCTGATTCTATCTATATCTATGGCCATACCTTCTTTTGAGACCACATGACCTAGAAACTTTCCTTCATGAACTACAAAAAATGACTTCTTAGGATTGAGTGAAATACCAAATTCTCTATATTTTTGAAAAAATTGCTCCAGGCGTGATAGGTGATCTTGTTTATCATGAGAAAACATAGTCATGTCATCCAAATAGATCAGAATGACTTTATTTATCAATGTACCAAAGGCATAATCCATGTCTGTCTAAAATATATCTCCTGCATTTGACAACCCAAAAGGTATTATCTGGTAGGAAAATGTACCCCATTTTGTGGTGAATTTTGTTTTATACTAATCTTCATATTTCACCCAAATCTGATTATATCTAGAGTAACCATCTAGTAATGAAAACCTCTCTATCCTATCCACTATATATAATATTTTATCAATCTATCAGAGGGGGTAGTGATCCTTAAGGGATGCTTGGTTAAGATTTCTGAAATCTACACACAAACGAATATCCCCATTCTTTTTTCTCACGAGTACCAAGTTAGCTACCTAGGTTAAATTTTGTATTGGGTATATGATCTTAGCCTTCAATAACTTTAAGATTTCCTCTCTCATAATGGCTTTGATCCTTGGATTCATAGGCATTTGCTTCTACCTAAAAGGCTTTGCATCAGGCTCTAGCTCAATAATATGTTGGATAACCTTTTTGTCATATATCTTGAGGTCTTCATATGACCAAGCCACAATATCTTTATATTTTAGGCATAGGGCTTTGATATCATTAGCATCCTTTGGTGAACATCGAACTCCAAAATTGAGTCTTTTTTCAGTACCAAATTCAACTTATTTATAGATTTTCACTAACTTTCATAGCTTTGGTCTTTTTCTGTCCTCATTGTCAAACAAGCTTTCTATGGTGACCAACCCTCTAGGAATGTGATTGTTTCTTATTTTAATAACATATTGTTGACCAATATATTATGGATTCTCTTCATAGACAATAGAGAGACATGCTTATCTTACTATAAAGTCAATTATATGTGCATCACTTTCAAAAACCTACCATAAAATCTACTTGTATGATACAACAAGTCTGAAAATCATTTTTGATTTCCTTGGCTTTCTTGATTCTAAAGTTTACTGAAGGGTTGAAGTTAGCTCCCTTTGTTTCTAAGGAATCTACTAGAGTATTCTTTTCTCTAGGAAAAAAATTTAAATTTAGGGCATCAAAGGATTCCATCAGATCCCATAACCTATTTTTGTAAGCTTTTAGATAATGGTGCTTATTGTTGCACTTGTTTCTTACCTAATGGACTATTAACTAAAAATCGTCATATATGTTTAAAATATTAATGCCCATGCTTTATACATGTATCAATCCAAGACACAGGGCCTAATTTTTAGTAGCATTATTTGTACATGACCATGTTAGTCTGTAGGCAAAATTCTTTGTCCCCTCTGATTGGGACTATAAAACCACACCAGCTCCTATCATTTATGAATTTAGCACCATCAAAGTGAATGTTCCATGTTTCTTTTTCTCTCAGAGATTGATTGGATATGGAAAATAATTTTTTCTCTGATTCATTTGAGATACTATATGTTCCCATACTGGTTCCAAATTGACTGTAGTCTTATCTGAAGGGCAACTCATCTTCAATATCTAACTCCTTAAAGTTTTCAACAATCTCAAATTATTCCAAGGGAGTAATATTGCACATGTCTTCTTAAATATTTTCAATATGATAAGCTACTATATTTTTAGGTGTTATCCTTATTCTATTTCCTTTGAAAGGAATTACCATACTAGAATAATCCATGTACATACATCCACCCAATTTTGCAGTAAATTCCCTTGAAAGGCATAATCCAAAATAGGATTCTAGGTCAACCACAACTATTTCCTATACTATTGTCACCTCAAGGGCTCTATGTAGCCTCATTAAAACATCCTTAATGACTCCAACTATCTTAACAGGTGTCCCATCCAATTGTAATACTCCATGACAAGATCGGGTATACTCCATATCCATTTATTCATAGACTACTTTAGGTATAACTGTAGTTGATGCTCCTGAATCTATCATACAATTTTAGACTATACAACCTTCCATCCTTAGAGAGATATAGAAAGGGGAATATTTATTCTTTAAAATCGCATGGGACATATCTTTCTTTTTTGATGGTATACTAAGGATTATAGTGGATTGCTTATCTTGTGGATACTTGTTGAGGGAAGCCTTAAGCAGATCTATCTGACTAGGAATGAACACAGTGTCATACAGGCTAGCTTTTGATGGAATATTTTTCATCTCTTCAATGATATTATACTCAAACTTAGCCATGGGAGGTCTTTCAAGTATTATTTCTAGCTCACCATATTTTTTTTATACTTTTGAGTGGCATCTATTCTTTGTCTCTTGGTAATAGAGGGGAATCTAAGCCTTTCTTGAGCCTCATATTTAGATCTCATCCAATATCCTTCGATTTCATTTTTCGAACTCTTAGGAAGATTGTATGTCTTTTCTTTCCCTTTAGCTTGAGGGATGGGGAAAGTATCACTGCTTTGAGGAAGGGTATCAGTTATTTTTTGAGAAGGGACTTGGAATTACCCCATATTTTGGGGATCTACTTGCAAGGTTTTCTTTCGATACCTTATCATAAGATAAATTGGGCTATCTTCATCCAGTTCTTTTCCAACCATAATTTGATCAAGTTGACATAACATATTTACCCTCCATTTTTTATTTATTTCAGCTTGATCCATAGCTTGTCAGACATGGTGTCGGTATATAACACAAGACTGTGAGTCACGAGGGTCATTACATACCAAACACTAGATATTTGCAAGAGTAGTATCTGAGGAACACTTAGTATCTTAATATGCTACATTTACTCTGACCCCAGTATTGTTACTAGGACCAGGTCTATGATCTTTATTTTCATATGGAAATATCCTTTGTTGTGACCTTTCTTGGTCTCTCTTTTCCATTGAATTGATTCTGTTAATTAGATTTTTAGAGTATTTTGTATATCGAGGATAGCTAAAAACTCTTCAGAATGTTGATAAGGAATGGGAGAGAAAGGAACTATAGAGGATGATGGTTTTGGTTGAGTAATGGCATTCATTTGTAGATATAGGGATGATAAAGAAAGGGGATCCATGTAATATGGTTTTGCAATTTGACTTTGTCCATTAGTGGCTTCTGAGTTATAAGGAAACACAATTTTGGGGGGTAGTCTCCCCACATTAATTAGGATATTCTCAGCATGAAATACTACATTATAAACTTGGGGGAAGGTTTCTACTCCATATTGTTATGTTTGTAAGCCTAAATCTAATCCAAGAGCTCTGATATAATATATATAAGCCAAACATGCAGCTAGTCTAGTTGGTAGAGGTATTCTCTTCCATGTTCTACTAAACCTTAAATTGAAATATGAGACCATTTCTTACTAGGATTTTTGCATGGATGTGAACTGGTTGAGCAAGGAGAAAGGGTCAGTAGACTCATTAAACTCTTCCACAAAAGGCTTAGCCAATGCTTGCCATGAAGTGATGGTGTTATATTCCATAGTTCTAAACCAATGCAATATATTTCCTTTGAAGGATAGGGCTAGAATTCTCATAATAATGTCTTCCTATTTTATGTTGTGAATTGGTGCCAAATTTAAAATATCTTAACAGTGCTCATAGGTTGTCTTCCTCGATCCATCATAAGTAGGGATAGCCTTGGATACAACCTAGGGGATGGCATTCATTTGGGCTAATCTCAGGGGACCAATAGTGTTCCAGATAGGGTACTTTTGTAATGGCTAATTAGGAAACACAATTTGTGCCATATTTCTGGGTGTATCTCTTGTTGGAGGTATTGTCAGATTAACTGTAGGATTTTCCTCACAAAGCTCTTCTTTTGAGAGGAAATATTCATTCAAACTTCTGACAATAGTAGACCCTCTATAAGGTAATTCACAATAAAAATAGGCATTAGGGTTATTCCTTTTGAAATACCTAGTATACATGAAAGGACACTGGTCTACAAGGATAAAAAAATTTCTTGGTTTAAGGACTAGGGAGTCACTAGGTGAATTTTCTATTCTTCACTTATAAGGTCAAGATAAATCACAAAATCTTGGTTCCTCCATGTTGAGATAAAAAATAAATCATATGATGGGTTTTCATGTTCCTTGTGAACTGGTCGCACCAGGCATACCAAAAAATATTGGGAATTAAATTGCATCAATTTTTACTCAATAATACGGCTTTATATATTCCTATTTTCTATTCAAGATTGCACCCGATACCTATAGCTCAACACTCAACATTGGATGGACCAAAATAGGAGTTTTTGATCCAACCTCCAGAGTATTCTGGTTCCTTGTCAACCCAAAAATGGGTTTTGAAACAATTATGCTCACTTACAATTTTAGATATTAGGGTAAGAAAAGGATTAGGGTTAGAAAATGTAAAAAATAGTGGATGGATAGGCTAACATCATTGCACTACAGCAAAAGGCTCCAAAAAATCAAATTAAAGACACATTACTCAGATCAACATTATCCTAAATTAAATGTACTTCCATTTATTAAAGAACAATAGATAAATATTGTAGACAATGATTTCAATATCTAAACAATGATAATCCAAATAGCATAATTCACCAATATCTAGATTTTATAGAAATGCACTCCCTAGCAACAAATATCTAATTTATAAGTAGATTTCAATTACCCTAGAAGTTAGTAATCCATTAATTTGCCATAAACTAACCATTCAAGTATTCATAGAAATGCAACTTAAAAAAATTAAACCTCTGATATCAAATTATGAAGACATAAAATTTGAGGTGAAGATCAATGTAATTCTCCTTTCATTAGTCCTTAGGAATATTTATAGTAGCATAGGAAAACATACTAGAGCAAACCCTTAAAAATGAGGGTTTGACCTCTATTTATAGTTTTGTGAAATTAAAATAACAAAGAACATTACAAAGATGAAATATTAATAGCTTAGCAGATATTTCTTGCTAGCATTCTCTTACTGGTTCAACCTATGTGAAATCCACTACAAGTGGAACGCCATGGCAACTTGAAAACTCTACAAATTATTGGTTTTTTGGTGCTAATTGGAGTTTTTGCCATTGGATATTGTATATACATCATTGATATTTCTTGGAATACTTCTACCATTGTCAATCTATAATCGTCTATGGTTCTAATATTATTGAAACCCTCGATGCTTTGGATTCCTCTTCCAACTAACTATTATAAGTCCGACGAGAAATTTTTTTTATATACTTTATATTTCTTAGCAAAATATTCATCGTTGATCTCCTCCATCGTATGGCTACGATTAAATCTAAAATAAGCTTGATGTAATTGTGGGGGAGAACACAATGCCTTTCCACTTTTTAAAAAATTATGACATCACCTTCCATGATTTATAAACTGTTGAACGCCAATTCAGCATCGAAATTCTTAGAAAATGAAGTGGGATGAAATCTGCCTCTTATCCTTTATTTTCTTTGTTTGGTGATGAAGCATTCACCAATCCACACAAAAATATTGATGACATCATATCTCCTTCAAAACCTCTATAGATTCCATTCCAGACCTAAACAAGTGCATTAGCCTGTGAACACCATTCTAGACCCGATGTAATATATGGTGATTCTTATTCCATTCCATACTGGATTCAGAGTAAAAAATTATTTTTCACCATTTCGAAAGAGAGTCAATCAAAATTTCTTCATCATAAATCTGCATCACATATCCATAGCACTCCATATTTAGTCACCATTTTGGTTAAAAATTTTCTATGCACTCTTCGAAATCGGGCTCTCCAATACTTAGCCACTCAAAAGATATCAAGGAATATGAAGTGATCGCTAATCCACACTTATTTTACATCGACATCATCCTTCTTAAAAAACATTTGTGGATTCAGGATGCGTCACCATTCCAGATCCAAAAACATAAGAAACGATGCGAAACTGCTCCAAGTGCAAAAATTCACTAAGTATTGGGTGGGTTTGTGGCCTTTGTTGCAGATCCGCTCCAAAATACACTGCAAAGTGTACAAAATTAGAAATTAATGAGTTAGGTAGAATTTTCAAAAAATTTCTAAGTATGTGGCTATTTTTGGCCTACAGTATGCAAAGGATATGCATAGGTAGAGTGAATTGACTTTGATGAGATATTTGATCTAGTTGCACGACTTGAAGGTATCAAAATGTTCTTAGCCTTCTCAAGCTTCAAAAACATCAAAGTATATTAGATAGATGTTAAATTAGGATTTCTAAATGGTGTTCTAGAATAAGAGGTTTACATTGAGTATCCAGAAGGATTCAACTTGACTGATAAACCATACTATGTATGTAGATTGAAGAAAGCACTTTATGGACTAAAGCAATCTCCTAAAGCTTGGTACTCAAGATTGGATAAGTACCTACAGGAATAGGGTTTCAGGAAAGGAATAGTGGACATTAACTTATACATCAAAAATGAAGGGAATGACTTACTAATTGTGGTTGTTTATGTTGATGATATCATTTTTGGAGACAACAATGATCAGATGTGTCAAAATTTTACAAAGAGAATGCAGAATGAATTTGATATGTCTATGCTTGGTGAAGTATCCTTCTTTCTTTGACTTTAGATCTCACAATCAAATAAAAGAGTATTTATTTCACAAACCAAGTATATAAAAGTGATGCTAAAGAAATTAAAGCTAGAATATTGTAAACTAGTAAGTATCCCCATGGTTATAGGATGCAAGTTAAGTAAATATGATGAATCTCTAGAGATAAATTAGAAATTATACATATCTATGATTGGTAGCTTACTGTATGTCACAACTACAAGACCGAATATCATGCAGGTAGTGGGATTAGTGGTAAGGTTTCAAGTAGCACCAAAGGAGACACATGAAGTAGCAATAAATAGGATTCTTAGGTATCTAAAAGGGACTATGGATTTTGGGCTTTGGTATCCCAAAAGTGATAGTTTCACTCTCACAGCTTATACAGATGCAGATTGGGATGGCAGCATTGATGATAGAAAAAACATGAGTGGAGGAGAATTATTTCTTGGAGAATGTTTAGTCTCTTGGTTAAGAAAAAAATAGGCATCAATATCCTTATCCATAGCATAGGTAGAGTATATAGTAGCAGTTGCTTGTTGTACATAGATGTTATGGATGAAGTAGACTTTAGAGGACTTCAAGATAGAGAATGATCACCCTATTCCCATACTGTGTTGGAATATGTATCTCAAAAAATCCGATGAGGCATTCTAGGACCAAGCACATTCCAATCAAATATCATTTTCTAAGAGAGCAGGTGATATATAAGTAGATTAGGCTGGAATATGTTACTACAAAGGATCATATTGTGAACATCTTCACTATGCCACTTCTGAGAGAGCCTTTTGTGTATCTTCGAAGAAAATTGGGAGTATTTTTACTCCCAACCCAAAATTAACCACCTCAAGGGAGGAGGTGGGGAAAGGGATAAGCTAAGAGTCTCATATTTAGCCCCAAGCCCCATAGGTGGCCCTTTTCCATTGATGAAAAAGGGGGGGATATTTGAGTTAGGGGTAGAGCATTTAGTCATGGGAACAATTTCTTAGGAGGAGCAACTTTTGGAAAAAGAAAAAGGAATGGTTAAAAAAAGGGTTGCTATCAATGAAAAAGGGGGAGATTATTGAAAATTTTGAGTATTTTTTTCATTGATGTCAAGAGAGTATTGTTTCAATTTCATCATCATTAAGGACATCAAGTGGTTTTTCCAAAAGCAAGAAGGTCTTGAAAAGGAAAAGGATATAATATTTATTTTTAATATTATATGCCTAAAAAGGCCCAAAGGATGAAGACCCAAGGAAGGAGAAGCAATTTTAAATTAAATAATAATATTATATTATTATAATATTTTGAGCCAAATAATAAGGTGAAGAAAAACAAGGTTCAAGTTGAAAAGACCCATGAGTAGTTTGCAAAATATTTAATTTAAATTTATATATATATATTTTTGGTAGATAAGATACTATAGCATTAATACCGGATTTTACAGGTTGACCCAAAACCTTTTACAAAAATCAGCCCAGGGTTGTTGATGAACATATCCTTACTAAGGATCCTATATATGTAAAATATACATGCTTCCAAATCCATTACATCCGGTAAGGCACATAGCCTATTATCAAAAGGAAACTTCCCATACAAAATTTTTGGTATACCTCAAGAAAACACACATGCATCATAATTACAAAAAAAAAATAGACACAGATCCCTTCCTTGGTAATTGCTTTCTTCCATATATGACATGCTTTGGTACCACATACTATCTTGGCCAATCAGCCTTGGAGAAGTGAACCTGCTAGCTAGATTTATGGCGGTGGCTATCTGGTGGTCCATGTGTATTTGGTTCAAAGTCTTATATTGTCATTTTTTTCCTTCCCTATGATTATCAACCAGCCTCAAATTACTAAGATGACTAGGAGCCATGTTATCTGACATGTGACTGTCCCCATTAGTCTTTATTCCAAGTAGCATCCATGAAGACTGACAACTCAGATAATTTTTATTGTGATTCTAATTCAAAAAAGAGATGGGAATACTCCTAGCCTTCGAACTTACAGTGCCTTCCCTATTGGTAAATTTGAATATCATTCTTGGCATTCTTTTTGAATAAGCTCCTCTACTTCACTCGGGACACCATTTTCCCATTTGAAAAGTCTATCACCATCGACACCCAAATTGGCAAGCTTATTAGTAATTTTGTTAGCTTCCCGAAAGACATGTTAAGCTTAAAATATTTTAATCCTTGATTAAAATTTTAATTTAAATTAATAAGGAGTGCCAAAGGTTTTTAAATTTAATATTTAAAATCTAATTCAAATTTTAAAATTTGAAATTGGCCAACATGTAAAAGACAAGAAGCATGTGTATTTATAAAGGAAATAATTCTCATTTCCTAGGTTCTTGGATATAACTTTGAATGCAATGCTAAGAAAATAAATTGTGCGCTGCATTACCTAGGAAGAAGAGAAATTCACATTTCAAAATATTAGAGGCAGACAAGTGTGTAAGGGCAGCGACATGGATAGAAAGTCTCACTGAAAGTGGTAGCGTAGGTGGTAGTTGAGAAAGAGCTAGGTCTTTGCAAGGAAGAGATTGTGGGTTCGATCCACGCGATTGAAATTTTTCTAGAAGAAAGAGACCTTCATTTTGTTTGACATTTTTTGTGAGGTGGCATATAAGGGGATCGTGCGTCTATGATTTCATGTGGGTACGTAGCCCACTTGGTGGCCTAACTTTGGGATAGGGTGTTGGTAAGACTGCGTCGTGTGTTCTAATTTCACCAAAGATATTTTTGGTGGGTAGAAGAAAGTAAAGGTATGTTATACATATTTTTATTTCTCCAAAGGTTTTGAAATTTAGAAATTTCTTACAAGGTTTTGTTAGTTCTAAAAGGTAGCTATGATTTTTTGAGGGAGTTATAAGGTAAAGTAAATTAAAATATTTTATTTTTATTTTTTGGTGATTGAAATTTATTTTATAAAGTTGGAGTGATAAGGTATGCAAAGAAAATAATATTTTGCATCTTGAAATAAAAGCTACATTGTGATACTTATGTTTTGTGAGTTTGGAGATTATAAGGTGTACTAAGAGATTTGATATTTTTGTATGGTAAAATAATTATTGGAAAAATTATTTTGTGGAGATCTTGAGATAGGTTGTGGCTACCTAACCTTAGTATTGGCAAAAAAAAATTGATTGTGGTTAAGATAGGTTTTGAATACATATCTCCATCAAATAATATATGGGCACATATTCCTATGAGTGAAATATTGTTGGATTGAATGTTGTGAAATGCAAGGTTGGAGTGAAAAGAATTGTTTGATAAGCATTGTTCAAAATATTTGAGTGAGTGTTCATATGCATGATTAGGGTTTTTGAAAGATCATGAGTATCATTGTTATGTGAAGTTGAGTACAATATTGAACTAGGGTTTGTGAAAGAACTTGAGTATCATTGTTATGTGAAAATTAGAATTATCTTGAGTCAAGGCTTGTAGTGTGAATTATTGAAAGTATTGTGAAACACTTGATTAGGGTTTGTAAGTAAGTTGTGTTTCATTGAGTGAATGGTTGAGTGAATTTGGATGAGCATTACTGATTGGGAGTGTTGGAGTGATAGTTCAAGTTTTGTGAAACAAATTGTTCTTTATTCTAAATTGATTTGAAAAGAGTTTGGAAGTGATTGAGTGTTTGTATGTGAAACATATTGAGTCGCTTACTATTATCTATATGTTTTTGTGGTTATACAAGAGATATTGAAAGTTATTGAATATTTTTGTGATTGTGAAGCATATTGAGTGTCTAACCATTATCTATATATTTCTATAAGTGAAACAATATTATGTGTGAAACTTGTTTGTGTGATTGAAAATGTTTTGTAGGATAAATTGAGTTGATTTGAGTAAGTTTTTATGGAAGCTTACAATACATATTTGAGGCAAGTATTGGTGGAGATTTATTTAACATATTGAGCAAGTTCTAGTGAGAACTTGTTGAGCAAATTTTGAGGTAAGTCTTGGTGAAGATTTATGGATAGATTAGTGTGAGATTTTATGGAAGCTTACAAGCATATTGGATAGGTTCTAGAGAGTACTTGTTGAGAATATTTAAGGTAATTCTTGGTGAAGACTAATTGTGAATATTTGATATAAATATTGAGCAAATTTGTGCTAGACTAATGGACAATGTTTAGTGCAGATTTGAGATAGAGATTAAGCATATTTATGCAGGGAAAAGGATAGTGTTTAGTACAGATCTAAGATAGAGACATAATAGAGTAAGATAAAACTTTAGAGGTGATAGAGCAGAGGATAGTAGTATCCAATGGATATATATCTATTAGCCAAGGTAGTAAGTACAAAAGTATTTTGAGTGAGGACATGGGTACTCAGTGGAGAGAGATCCACAAGCCATAGTAGTGGAGGTAATAGTCTTCTAGAGGATCACTAGCTAGATCAAAGAATAAGGAGTTCTCATGTGGATAGATATCCACAAACTTGATTAGGGTATTGGTGTCTCCTTTGGATAGAGGTCCATAAATATTGTAATAGGGAAGGATTCCTAAGAAATTTGTTGAGAAAATTTAAGTGAAGGATTTTCTCCATGGACGTAGCCCATATTGGGTGAACCATGTTAAATCATGTCTCTCATATGTGTGATGCTTTGTGTAATGATTATTGCTTTAATATTGGTGATGTTATCATATGGTTTGAAAAGCAAAAAGTTTTATCTTATATTGTTCACCAACCCTCATTCTTCAAATTGTTGTACTATTTTATTGCAACCTTGCATGGAATGATTTGAGCATTGTAAACACTTAGCTTATCAATGAATGTTTGATATATTTTGTGTAGAGTAATTCTATGAAAATTTTGAGAAAATTTTTTCAAGTTTTACATAGATTTATTCTTTGAAATCTAGAAATATTATTATATTATTTTTAGTAGACTTTGCTATGGATGGAGGTATTTTTCCTTGGAATTTCCTCCTTAAAATTGCTTATTTTAATTTGTGTGATTTCTCCTTGTATATGTAATATTGTTGGTCACAAATCCACCTAGTTACAAAATCTATGCTTTGTGCGCCCTAGACCCAGCCAACCTTGAAATGCTAGAGGAAATAAATGTCCTCCGGGCCAATCTCCAGAGAGGACTGGATCCCTTTATAATCTACTTTGGTTGAAATCTTAGGGAAAGAGAAAATAAATAGGGAAATATGTCTATAAGCCAATAGTATAGGATGGGGATAGACTAGCAGTTGAAATTCCACCAAGCAACAATTAACAACATACAAAAAAAATATAAACATAGGAACCTCTTATAGTTATACAATGACGACCTCCAAAGAGCATCTTAGTGTTCACTCCCTTACCAACAAATATTAAATTTAGAAGTAGAACTTAAACACAACAGATAATGGAAATGAACACACTTAGAAAATCATTAAAGGAATACTATTCAAAGATCCAGAAGCCGAAACCCTTCTATTGAGGCAAAAAAATTGAAGTGTTTTTTGCAGAGTGTCCATCATCATTTACAATGAAAAATGATTAGTATTTATAGAGGTTTGCATCTCTCTCATTTAACACATTTACAAACAAAATACCAGTAGATCAAAAACTAGCGAGAATAATTTCCTCCTTGGTATCAGTGATGTTCTAGTCAAAATACCCTTCATAGAAGACACGATCCATATTTGGTGGTAAAATCACATGAGGAAATCATCATGATTAAATGATGGAGAACAACCCTGAGCATCAATGCATTGGGATACAGTGAAATTGACAAAAAATTAAGAGCTTTTTCATTGAAACTTGCCTTACTATTGCACCTTGGAACTCTAATTTCACCCAAAAGGTCCACTAAGAATTAAATTCATCTTGAAAAATAGCAAATTTGATGAGTAGTGCATTGAAATGAACAAGAATGGCCTCTTATCTTGCAATTTAAAGTAGAAACCCTAGAAATGTTGCTAGCATTGCTTTGAAAATTAAAGTCCATCCTTCCTTACCCCTTTTCAAGGGAAACTACAAAAATAGTGCTTTGAGAAACAAAACTCTTGAGAATGAATGCCAAGGAATCGATTTCACCCAAGAATGAGACGAAACAACATTTTTAGAGCCACAAAGGGTGACAAAGTAGCTTTATGGACCTTTGACTGATGACTTGGTAACTTTATCCTGAACACTTTTTCCTTTTATCATATTTTCTTGTTCAAATAAAACACCTTCGCTTTCCTTGAAATTTGCCTATGTTTAAATTTCATCATTGGAAACAACATAAATACATTGTAACTTGGAATAATGACCAACTTAACTTATTTCACCCCAGAGGAGTATGACAAGTATTTTCACCCATTTTGGGAGGTGACATCACCTTTAAATTCTTTACTTTTAAGTAGCATGCGTTGCAACTCTTTTTACCCAAAATTTGTTTTAAAAACTTCATTCGCCCCCTAGAGAGGCGAAACCACATGGTGCCTCTCAATAGGGGTGCCTTCAAAATTGCTATGCTTTAAAATTGGCACCAAGAACTAATTTTATATTTACCTTCCCCATGGTTAAAAAAACCAAACATATTTGAAAAGGCCTCCACGACATCAATTATCTCTTTTGACTTTAGAATATTCAACATTGTTGTTTTGCCCCAAAGAGAGGCGATAATGAGTTTCACCCCTCACTTGGGATAAAAACTTTCTTTAAAACCTACTTTGATTCGCCCACGTCGATCCCATGATGCACCATATTTAAAACTCTTCTCCACGCTATGTTTCACCTGAAAGAGGGCCGAAAGGGAGTTTCACCCCTCACTTGGGGAAAAATCCCTTTTTGTTTTTTAAATTATTAACTTCTTTTGCCAAGGTAACACTTGCGATTTAAAATGATGTTCATACCAAAGAGAGGCAACAAGGTTTTTTGCCCCCCACTTGGGGCGAAAGCATTTTTCTCCTTTTCTTAAAATTCATGACTTTAGTCCCTTAGTTTTTGTTGGGTGAATTTACTACTTTTTTAATTACGTTTCACCTCCAATAGGGGCGAAAGTGATTTTTTCCCCTCTATTGGGGTGAAACTCATCTTATTCCTCCTTTTAACTTTGCTTTTGGATTAAGTTACGATTTTCATATTTTTTCAGGGTAAAATTCCTTTGCAAGAAAAGCTTGGATTAGAAACACTTAAATTCATTGTCTTTCCTTATAAATCTACCACCAATTCAAAACTAGGTATGCTTTACTCGCCTTTGCTTTTTTTGAGTGAAACCATCCTTGTGTTGTGCTTCACCTCTAAAAGAGGTGAAAAGGACTTTCACCCCTGGCTAGGGGTGAAACAAGTTGTTTCTCCTTTTTGGGATGCTTCTTCCTTTAAAATTGACCTCCTACTGGCACTTTTCCCCTTGAACATTTTTCAACATAGTTCTTCATTGCATTCATGACTTTCATTTTATTTACATCAATATTATTTAAAAAGGGTAAAACAAAAAATTACAGTAAAATAAACAAAAAAATTATAGCACCTTCCTTCAGTAAATTTATCAAAATTTTACAATCAAAATTCAACAAAATTTCAATGTGGCAAAGTGATAAAACTACCAATATTTTTGGTGGCTCTCGGGGTATCCAGCTCACATGGATGCAATCAACCCTAGGCCTTCATCAAATGGGCTTAGGAGTTAGCTCCACTTGGTGCATCATGATGCTTACTACTCGCTCTGACATTCTTCTCCTTTGCCTCCTTCGTTGTAGGTTCCTCCTCTGAAAGGTGCATGACTGTAGCCTTGAATACTACAATGGCCTTAGACCAAGCATCTACACTGATTAGCTCTAGACCATTAAGTGAATCCACAATGTAGCTAAAGGTCTCCACTTGATCCATATCAATATAATTTACCCGTTGGATGAACTACAGTAAACTAGATTTGACGCGTGTAATTTTTCTCATCAGAGGTAGCACATGGTCTTTTGTGAGAGGCTCATCCCAACAATCAATTTTGAAGGCATAATCAATAAAATTTTTCCAAACTGCTTCCATGTACTCCTTTGATAGAATGTTTCCCTCATCATCAGTGAAACTAGGGAAACCATTTTTTGCGACTACAATAAAGTAGAGTGTTGAAACTCTTCTCTCCTATTAAAACACATCAAGTAGCTTGCGAGCCTATTTAACCTAGTCCAACTTAGAAAAATACTAGTGTAGTATATATTTAGTACTTTCCCAAGATCGGGCCATGTCGATCATAGGATGAAATCTGAGATATGATCTAGGTAATACTTGCATTTGTATCGACTTTACTAGGATAGGTTCCAAGTGATCTTTGCCATAATACACTATATTTTGACTATATGAGATGATTATTTGTATATCCTGAAGGTACATGAGGACCTATTTCACCTTTGACGCCATGGTATTATAATCAAAAAGCAACTAGTTGCATCCCTGCTTGACCTTTTCTTTGGTTAGAACAATTGCCTTGGTTGCTTTTGTAGCCAGTTGATCCTACAAATTTTGGAATTGGCCCTTCAATACCTCAACCTGTTGTTCTACTCCTCCCTTGGCCTCCTAGTGCTCTTGAATCATCCTTTCCAAATATTCTACCTTCTTCTACCAACGAGTCACCTCTGACTTAGTGGATTGCAACTATGCTCAACTTTTTACCAAAGTCTCCTCCAACTCGATGATCTTAGCCTCATATTTGAAAAAGTACTTCTTATAATGCTTGTCATGTAGGTACAAGGAGCTCATATCTACCTAAATATTCCCCATCATATCTATAGTTTTGAGCTTTGTAATATTCTTGGTGATGATCTCATAAGTATAGTCACTTAGAATCATATCTCCTTGTAGATTCTGAACCTAGGGAAACATTTTCACTATATGGGCCTCCATGGTGTTAGGATCAAAGGAAACCTTATTCAATGGCTTTGTTGGTGCCAAGGCCTCCCTTATTTTATGACTCTTCAACCACTATGATGAACTTAGGTGAGCTTGGGTAATTTTTTTTACAATGGGTTATTTTGGTATAGCTTCCATATCTAATTCATGCAACACCTCTAGCTCCAAAAATGGGGTAAAATGGAAATGAATCTATTGTCGAATTAGCTTGAGGGAAGTGGAAATTGAAATAGAAAAAATGGTTGATGAAATGAATGTGGTAGTAGGAATTAAAGTGAGGGGTTTAGCCATGTTACACTCACTTCAAGAGGAGCTTATGTGCTTATAGCCGTAGCTGAGGTTACTGGAATGAATGATATAGAAAGTAAAAATATATTTGAGGAATATGTGAAAGAACTGAAATAAAGGGAAGTAGAAAAATGGAAATAGAAGAATAGGGAGCACTGGTGATCAAAGGCTGGGCAATAGGAATCAAAATTGATATGGAGGGTATGCCAAATGGAGGTAAAAAAAGTGGAAACCAGAGAATGGGAAATAATAGTCATTAACTTCTTGGGAACAGGAGAAGGGGTAGAAAATGTACCTTCATGCTTCGATGTTGTTTGAGCCAGTGAGGATGAAGATGGTTGTGATATCGACTCCTTCTTTTCCTGGTCCTTTGAGTCTACTACAATGTCCTCCTTAATATTGATAATGTTAGAACATGGGTCCAAAATTTTTGTTTAAACCAAGGGAATAGTTTCTAACACTTATATCCATTTAGCTAAAACTACAAGAGGAGGGTTTGATGAAATTGTACCGCTTATTCACTTCCTAAAGATCTTTATAATGGATAGCCTTTCTTATTTTCTTTTCACTCAATGTTGCAGTGGCTCCTCTGACGCTTGTCCTTTTTTTCTCTTCTACAAGTGGCACTTCTTGGGTCATGGGGTGCTCTTCTTCAACCATGCTTTCCTCACTGCTAGATTTTTTAAAAATTTGAGGTACAATACCGACAAAATTTATCGATCAATAACTGGTGTAAAAGTCATCATAAGTGTCCAAAAATATTTTATCCATAACCAGGCCATGCAACAACCCAGTATTTCCTTGATAAACCCTCATAATCCACCAATTTGTAGTCTTTTCCTCTGAACAACTCAAAAGCTACTCTTTAATATCACTAAATAACCCTAGAGGAGGAATCTGATGCGTATGTACTCCATATTTATACTTGGTCTCCATTTCATAAAAGTTGTGCCATGGTGGTAGCGACATCATATTCTCCACTTTCCATTCTAATTCATGCCCTTCCAGATTGTTTTGATGCTTTTCAATATCTGGCCTAGGGTAAAAATGAAAACTCTTGGACTTAATTTACTCCATGAAGTGACCCAAAGGATAATACTTCCATCACTATAGAAAATTCACCATACCAATGTCATAGAAGCTTTCAATAATTAACTAATTCTAGTCCACTTGGATCACCTCTGTACCTCCAAAGTTCAAAGGCATAGTGCACATGGTTCTTTTTCCTCACCATGTCCCATACACATCATTGATAAAATAATGTTGACGAATGACCTCCAAAGAAAAAAGGTGACATGTGGCAAAATATGGAAGAAGGATTGGTTTTCCAGTATAACCAAAAATACGTAGAACAACACCCTACATTAACAAAAATATATCACCCCTCTCATTTGATATGATTTCCTCTCAGTGCCCTCAGTATCCTCTCACATTTACCAAAAATTAGCTCCACGGTAAGACCCAAAAACATGTGGTTAAAATTATAAAAAGACTCTTTCCTTGATAAGCTGGAGATCCACAAATATACTAGAAATTTCCTATTCTCTTTTTCAACCTACTTAACTACCATGAAGAAAAATTTCTTGTATAGGTGAAAGAAGAAATACCCAATTAAAAATGATATGTGTTTGAACACCATGGTTCCTCCACTCTCCATTTTCTCCAGCTGATAATGCATCCTTCTTGCAATATATTTGGACCAATCGAAGAAAATGGAGTTCATCCTCATCGTCATAGCATTGGAGGTATAGAATTTGACCTGGAAAATGCACTACACCAATGTTGCCTACCACTTGTGCACTATTGAATAAGTCGAAAAGCCCACAACCCAAGCCACCATAGAAAATAATTTTGAGCTCTTGAAATCTATCAATGACTTTGGTAAATTTGGTAGTTCACCATGTTGGGGCATTTTTATCATTTGTGTCTTCATAAATCAATGCAGCATCACTATCAATTGATATTTTTCCTCCCATTCACCAAGGTGTAATCTCTTAAAAACAAAGTCAGAAGGAGGTTTAATCCTGCAATAAAATACCTCTGATACCTATTCATATGACATAGTGAACAACAAATATCATTTTGCATTCTCGAGTACCCTAGTGTTGGGATTATAAAACTTTGAAATGACTTCCACCAACTCTAGGTAATAGTGAATTGACGTGCATAGATACCAAAAAATCTGAGCATGATACGCAATAGTGAGAGGACTTTCTGGCATCAACCCTTGTCTAACTACAACATCCACATCCTAGCACAGTTTCTCAATGCCCTTATTTGAAATAATGCAATATCCAACTTGAGCTAGCATATCGTAATATGGGTCTAGGTTGATATTTTCATTTCACCTAGCCTTCTTGTACTTCTTTCCTCCCTCAACTTTCTTTTGTGCTTTCTTAGATTTTGTGGTGTTCTTCTATTCTAAAACTTTTTTACCCATCTTCAACAATGCTTAAACACCCTAGAATTCATGCTTTTAATTAACCAGACACAACAATACTTCCATAAAATATAAAACTTGTACATCCTCTTCACGGGTGCACCAAATTTATAACTATGCCTTCATCTACCATATTTAATGTGTGTGCTAATTTTTTAAGAAGTTGGGCTAACGTGTGTCTTGATCCTTGCATCAAGCATGATTTTTAATAATTCTTTTAAATGTCACCAACTTCCTCTTGCTCAAAATATTTCTCAAAACTTGTGCTTTAGCTATCCTCAATCTTAAAAAGTGCACCACCAATATCAACGGCTAGCGTCGAGAGTGAAAAATGACATGCGTCAGTGAAGGACACTCATCGAGATGAAAATAATTAATTTCACCATGTAGAAACTTCATAACGTCAATCTAGGGTGAATCGGGTGAAATTTTAAATTTTCTAGGCACACTTATTTCTTCAAGGACATAAAAGGGCATTCTAAAATCGCTCTTTGTTGGAAAAAGCATTCAATGGTGCACTTCCTTCTTCTTCGGGAGAAAACACTTTCTAAAACTTACTTCTATGCTCAACCAACATTCAAAAATTATCCTTCTTTTTTTCTTAGTGAATTCAAAATCTTGGATGCCCTTTTAAAAAAATCTTCTTCCTTGATTTTGTCTCAAAAAAGTGTTTTTCTAAAAAAAGAAACACACGCTTTTAACTGCTACTACTTTTACCAAAAAAGTAAAATAAATCAGTTTTTCCCTGCTTTTCTAGAAATAAATTTTTAACCGGGATTTTTAATTTGCATGAGACATTTTTTCTTATTTTGCTTTTTCACTCCCTCTAGGATTTTTTCCGTGAAATAGACTTTCGCTACCCTCCAAATAAAACTGCATGGTAGAATAGACTTGGGCGATTTTTTATTTTTTATTTCGTTGCTTCTTTTATTATTTCTATTCTTTTTTGGCTTAAAAGGAGGTGAACATGACTTTTACCCCTTACTTGGGGCGAAAGTATTTTTCTTTCTTATTATTTTTTTCTTTATATATATATATATATATATATTTTCTTTTCTTTGTTTTTAATATTTATATACATATATATGATGATTCCCCCCTATTTTTCAATTTGTTAATAAAATGACATTGGCCTCTTATTATTTTTTTCTTTTCTTCCTAAAGTCACTTTATCAAACGGAAAATTTTAATAATTTTTGCCCAAAATAAATATGGAGCCTTGAAAACCCTTTTTGGGGTGATATTAATTTCCACCCAACGAGGATGTATTTTCAAGGTGAAACCACTTGTTTAGGGTATAATAGGATATCCTTTTTTTAATATAAGCATAAAATAATTGAAAAATAAAATTTAAAATCTGTACATATATACATACTTGTTCTCAAAAATTTATTTATAATAGGCCTTCAAATGAAGACCATTTACTAAAATAAACAACTCTCGACCATTCATATCCCAAAGATAATAAGCGTTAATTGAGTTCACCCCTAAAACCTAAAATGGACCTTCCCATATAGCTTTGAACTTATGGTGCTTGTCAATATTTGCTTTATTTGCATTCCACTTTGACACTAGATCACCGATTTTAAATGCCCTTTCAAATGTCTTCTTGCTAAACCATTTCTATGTTGTTTTGGCATGCTCCATGAAAGATTTGTATACCTTTTCTCTCTCTTCCTCTAGTTGCAAGAGCTATGGTAGTCTCATGCTCATAGGTTCAACTTCATTATCCTCATCAATAAGCCTTTGCAATATTTGAAGGACAAGTAACTCAATATGAATAGGTACAACTACCTCCTTACCATACACCAGAGAATAGAGAGAAGCCTTGATTGATTTCTTGATCGATATGTGATCTACCCATAAGGCCTAGTCTAGAAGTAGATGCCAATTTCTCTTGTTGTCTCCAAGGATCCTCTTTAAGATTCTTAGTAGGTTCATATTGATAGACTCATCCAAACCATTTCCCTAAAAGTAATAATTAGAAGATGCTTTCATATAAATACCATACATGCTAGTGAACTCGTTGATTTTAGCATGGATGAATGGGGTCCCGTTATCTATCACAATTACATCAGGGATGCTAAAGCGGGTGATTAGCCCCTCTATAAAGGATATAATTGTGGCCTTATAAAATTTCTTAGTCAAAATGGCCTCTATTCATCAAGTGAAATAAACCATCATAGTTAGAATATATTTATGTTGGGCAAAAGAATTGGGATCAATAACCCCGATAAATTCTAAGCCCCATTGTTGAAATATCACTTTGACTTGTATGGGATTAAGAGGTAAAGATGTCTTCTTACTCCTACCGACATATATTTGGTAGTTATTGCAATTCTTACTGGCTTTGAATGCATCCAAAAATAGAATAGGCCTGCAATAACCTGCTTTGATGATTTTAAGCACAATGGGCCTTCCTGGATAGTGGCCACCTAATAGGCCAGACTGAAACTACCCTAGAATTCTCTATTTCTCTATTTCATTGACTATACCTAATGAGATATAATTAATAATGAGATATAATTGATAATGAGATATAATTTGATAAATCTAATGTGTACAGGCTACAAAATATAAGAGTGTCAATACACTATACCATAGAACTCTCTCTTCCCTCTCCTAATACCATTTTCAACTCAACCTATAGTTAGTCCTCTTGTCTTCTTCTCTTCCCTGTTGTGTTTGTTGACCTTATTTTAGTCCTCCTCTACTCCTCTTATGTCCCTATACATGTTTTCACTTTTTTTTCTTATCATTTCCTCTCCCTTCCTCTTCCTCTTCCTTTTTATATTTTACTTCTTCCTCCTACCTACTACTCTTCTTTTTTTATCTCATGCACAAAAAGGTTCTTTTATACATGATGTGGCAATTGAAAAATGCATGATTATTACCTTACCTATAATCATTTGGATACTCTCACATCATATTTTAACTTATATAAAGACACATATAACATGATTTATATGAAAATTTGCATATAATAAGTTCTATTAACCATTTGTATTTTTGGATACATATTCTACATAAAGAGATATAGGGAAGGATATAATTTTCTTATTTTTATTAATATATTATTTTTTACTAATTTTTAGTTTATAGTGTTCAAAGTTTATTATAAACTACCTATGAACCTATAATAAAAATATTGTATTTTAATATAATTATATATAAATAGATGAACATATGGAATGATTATATTTTAGATACATACTTATTACAAATTTAAAAGTAATATTAAACCACATCAAATCCCATAAAATTTAATATTTTTAAATCTAAATTTAAAAAGCTCTCTAGATCTATACTTTTTGTAAAAGGTTAATTGATTTGAATCTTTTTCTAGACATTTGCAATGACCCATTTCCTCTAATTTTTTTTGTAGGCCTATTAACACCCTTAATAAGAATACCATCCATAATGCCCGCCTATCATCTCTACCAACGTTTTATGGACCTATGTTTTGCTAGAATATATTTGTAAGTGAATGTAAATTTTAATGAAGATGTCTTCCCATTCCTACATGCACCCATGCACTCCCTAGTGTCTCCACTCCACTCCACTTCTCTACTCTATTTTCTTAAAAATATTAAAATTAAAATTATTATTTTTCTTAATATAACCTCTTCCATTGTTTTAATCTTTCCTTATAACCCACTCTCTCGTTCTTAATTGAATTTTTTTTTTCTCAATATACACACTTATTATATTAATTTATCTTAATATACCCCTTAATTATTTTATTAATTTATATATGGATTCTATTGGGGCCACTCCCATCAAAATAACAATATATTATATTTGTTCTAGGTCATTTAAACCATATCTAGATTGTCTTTTTATTAATATTTTTTTTAATTCAACTTCTATCAAATATATTTTTTATCTTCTTTAAAATAAGATACTTCCACAATAAGGAGCTTCTATTATGAAATCTCACTTGGTAGGTTGTCTTCTAAAATTTGAATTTCATCAACAAATATCAACAACTTGATTCATTAAAATATCTACTAGCGATATGCTTCTCTACGTATATGCTCATATTTCAATGTGAATGCCTCCAATAATAATTAATGAACATCAAAATTAAAGTTATTTTTTTCTAATCCTCACATCTATTTTTATTTATAGAATTAATGATAATTTTAAATCCCCCTCTATTGAAATATATTTTATTTCTTTTTCATGTAGTTTTGATCAATATAAGAAGCAACCTCAGATCTATGAAGTTGTTAGTTGAAGTTCCATATGATTCTAAGTAATAAAGGATCATTTTTATTTATTATTTTTAGGAAAGACTCATTTTCTCTCTATTATTTTGGAATAAAAATCCTCCATTAGCTTTTCCTATGTTTCCTTTTGAACCATCATTAAAATTCATTTTCATATTTTATCATATTATCATATTTTATAAAAGCTAACCTAGTTGGTATAAATAGAAGAGAAATGAAGAAGTAAATAATATGATGTTTCTAGATCTTTATAACATGAGGTACACCTAAAAGATCCATGGTATCCTCTTCTTTGTAGACTATCATCTAAAAATACTAATTTTAATTTAAAATCATAGTGATATTGAGGACCTATGGATAGGCTACAATGACCAAACATTCTCTGAAGGAAAAATATTAGAGTAAAACATTATAGCCACTGTAAATCCTCACATCCAAACTTGGAAAAGTATTCATCATCGTTTAGTACACTCTAAAGTAACTCATCCTTCCATAAAAACACTAGAAAATTTATTTGTAGAAGCATATCTTGAATACCATTTTTTGTTTTTTTTGTTCCTCTACTTTAGTGATGCTACTAAGAAAAATCTAATATTTAGAGTTACTACTCACATTAATACAATATTTTGTCTTTGGACCTTCACAAAGTAGACATGATCAAGCCTATTTTTATCCCTTTGAATTAGAAATAAAATAATAAGGAATAAAAAAGTTCTAATTCAAAAGTATATAGAGTTCCCCTCACTAACTAACCATTTAAAATTTTTTTTGAACAATTTCAAATTATTAAATATGATTAATTAAATAGTGCCCATTTTTTTAACAATTTAATTATCTCAAGATAATCGATATATTTTTGAACAACCATTGTTTCCTAAGTCTTTTGTTAAACTTTGATAAATCTCTAGCTAAGTTTTTTTCCTATGGCGGAAGAGATAAGTCTATAATTATCCAAACCCTCCTATCTAATATTATTTCCTTCACAAACCCTATCCCAATCATAAAGAGGAAAACTAATTTCTCTTTACATCCTTTCAAAAGTATATATTTGAATTTTATCAAACTCAAATGCTATAATTATTGTCAATATTAAAATTTACATTAGATATATATATTAGAATAATAATTTTAAATAAATTTAAAATTATAATACTTACAAAAATCAAATATAGAATGATCACATATTATGATTTTATCGAAATAAAAATAACTTTAATTTTTCAAGATAATATTATTTGTCATTTCCTTTATTTATTTTTATTAATAGTGAAAATAAGGGGTTTTTAGATGGGTGCCAACCATTTTACATGGGGAAAAGAAACATCTAGCAAGGAAAAAATCCCAAGGCCAAAAAGGTATAGTTAGATAAAATATCATATCAAAGAACATCATGAAAATCAACACTAGAGGTCAACAATAAAAAACTACCAATTCTTTTGGGGTTTGGTCTAGAATACTCCTAGGGGTTTTGTCATCAAATTTGGTGATTTGATTCATAGTAATTCATGGGTTTTGGAAAGGATATGTGTATTTTTGTATGCCTTGAAAATGCCTTTGATTGATGAAGTTTCCAATGGCAAATACGAGGGAAAAAGGTGAGAGCAAATCTTGATAGCCCTTCGTGGTGAATATTTGCAAAGAACTCTCTCTGAAATTGAGTGGAATCACTCCAATTTATATATTAATATGGAAAAATGGAAAAATGTGCAATTTGGGGCATGCAAGGTAGGTCTCACCACTTGTCGAATCCCTTGCCATGTATTGGGAGGAAGAGGCCTCCAATTTGGGCCTCCAATTTGTAGTTTGTGATGGCCTAGATAGTCTCCCAATCTATCATAAGTCATTGGGTGGGATAAATTGTAGAAATTGATTATCATTTATCCCGCCCTTGAATTTTTGAGGGGCATGGACCATGGCCATCCCACCGAGGTGTGATTGCTTGTGGCCATCCCTAGGTGGGACGACCATGAACTATGGTCATCCTGGGATGGGATGGCCATGCCTACATGGCCCAAAACTTTCCAAAAGTGAGGTAAACCTTCCCAATCGTGTTTAGGACCCCTAATTAACCCCTAAGGGTTACCCAATGGGGCCATATGATGTTGATAAGAGTGGCATCATGGAAATATTATCCGATTTATAAGATTTTAGTGTCTACAATATATATATATATAATTCTATATTTTTTATATATATATATATATATATATATATATATATATATATATAACTTATTAGAATAATACGTTTAAATAAATTTAAGATTATAATACTTATGAAAATCAAATATAAACTAATCACATATTATAATTTTATCGAAATAAAAATAACTTTAATTTTTCAAGATAATATTATTTGTCATTTCCTTTAACAATTTTTATTAATGGTGAAAATAAGGGGTTTTTGGATGGGCCCCAACCCTTTTACATGGGGCAAAGAAAATTCTAGCAAGGACAAAAGACCAAGGCCAAAAATGTATAGATAGATAAAATATCATATCAAAGAACATCACGAAAACCAACACTAAACACCAACAATAAAAAACTAAAAACATAACAAGAGATCAAAATGGTTAATTAATATTTGGAGAGGCTAAAAAAAATGAGTCTTCCCTGCTCCCGGGTATGAAAAATATTATTTGAGTTTATCTTCATCTCATGAAGAAGTAAAATATTAGGATTATTCAATTTTCTTAAGTCTTCAATGGCTCTCTACTTACTATGGGCATACATCACCTAAATATTGCAACAAATAATATTCATTTAATACTATGATTGGAGTTATGACCTCCATTTAAATTTAGAACTTTTTGAGTTCCATTAGCAATCTCCTTTGAAGTTTCTTGGCTTTTTCCTTAGCTAACAAAGGTCTCCCCATATTGGTTTTATTGCCTAGGTTAGCATTCTTCCTTGAATATTGTGTCTTCCTCATTGAAGAAGTTTCATCTAAATTGTCTACTTGTATAGCATTTTCCTTAGGATAATGTGCTTCCTCTATCAAAATATTCTCCTTGCTTGATATCTAGATCTCAAGAGCTAACTCTAGTTCACACATAGAACTTTGAACTAAAATCAACTCACACCCTATAACATCTTCCACCCTACTAGCCTATTGAATCCCCTAGGAAAATCTTCTTTGATATAGTTTCTTATACTTTGAAAGAGTCAAACCTTCAATACCCATCGATTTTTCTCTTGAATCACAAATATCTTCTATAACCTAATACTGATTACCCTCCACTAGTTGCTCCTTTCTTTGGATAGCTAGTATGTCCTCTAGCGGACATCCCTCCTCAATATTACTCTCTATAACTAGATGAGGATCCATTGGCTTCTCATTGATAGGAACCTCCTTGATATTTGTATCTACTTCTAGACCTTTAGATGTATTCTTATGAGTATCACAACTAGAGATATTACCTTTCACCATTTGGGGTTTCTTGAACTTTTGATCTTGATATTTTAATTAGGGATGAGAAGCCTTTTTTCTACACTTTCATACAGTCCCCTCACATCAAGGTAGGATTTCCATTCATGGCCAAACTTCTTACATCTAGAGCATGAAGTAGGAGGATTTTTAGATTCAATCTTCTAGCCCCACGACCTCAAATTTGAGATTAGGCTTATAAATGATAGAAGTAGTTAGTTTAGATTAACATTCACATAAAATTATATGTGAATTAATTTAGTTCCTACATTTGTAGCAGAATCCATTACTATGGGAGATCCGATGGCCATGGCAATTCTTGCCAAATTGTTTATCCTAGAAATCAAGTGGTAAACTCAAAAGCCTTACCCAAAGAGGGGCTATATTCATGACTTCTTTGAATGGGTCAAAAGAGATCCCATTTCTGAAGTGTCATACTTCTCCCATAAAACCATGACTCCTAAAGCATGACATGCATGAGATCATCAAGGTTATAGAAATAAAATAGCACAACCCCATTTTGCATGGCTACCACCTCAACAGGGTTTCTAGATTTTCATTTCTCAATTACCCACTTCCTTATATAATCCACATCTAGTCTATGACCAAAAAATATACCAACCAAGCTATTATGTCTCTTTTCAATTAGTCTCATGGCTAACAAACATGGGTTGCACATGCTAACTGTATTATCCTCTTCAATAGGATAAATGTAGGATAAACGATAAATTTCTCTTGGTAAGAGCCTTGGTCTTAGACAATGTTCTTCCAAGACTAATCCCTCATTGTAGGTTTCATGATAGGCCCCTTCGATCATAGGTGAGGATTCACCTTTTTTCATCAGCATAATTTAAAAAAAAACCAGGTCACACTTGTTGTAAGTCACACTCCAGCAAGACCTGAATGGAGTCTTGAAACTAGCATCCTCCTCCATCATTCTATAGATTATCACTCTTAAAACTCACCAGATATGTCACTACCGAAGCTCACAAAATTTACCATTATCAAAACTCACCAGATCCTTCATTATGAAACCTCATCTATTATTTCTTTTAATTTGAACTATAAAATAATATATTTATTTAATTATTTAACTTAAAAACATCAACCCTCATACTTTCATGTTTTTTAAATTTCACAAATCTAGCATATATATAATAATTTCTCACATAAGCATATTTCTATAAGGGTTCCTATTGAAAACTCGAAATCAAATTGTTTTAATTTAAGAAATTTGTTGCATGCAATGGTAACCAATGGTAAGAAATTTGTGGCAGGCAATGGTTTGACAACCAATGGTAATGTAAAGTGAAATTTGATCGGACAAAATCATGGGAATCAACATGACCATCAATTTGAATGAGAGAAATCTTGCTTTTGAAAGATATATGTTGGAGCCACCATTTCATCTAAACTCTTATTTTTCAGTAAAAAAGACATAGTAGAGCTGAGCTATATATTTATAGAAAAAAATAATAGAAAATCCCTCTATTATAGTAGTCACACTCTCTAGAAAAGACAATGCTTACGGACATATATAAATTGCAACTCTTGTTTTTCAATAAACAAGTCATAGTAGAGCTGAGCAATGCATTTATTAAAAACTAGAAGACCCCTCTATTATAGCAATCACACTCTCTAGAAAATATGATGCTTAAGGAAATATCTAGAATCTACAATCCTTATAGATTTTTCCCCCGGGCCCCCCCCGCCCCCCCCCCACCCCGACCCCCCCCCCGCCCCCCACCCCGGAGCGGGTGCCAGAACAAAGGCGGAGCGCCCCCCCCCCCCCCCCCCCCCCCCCCCCCCCCCCCCCCCCCCCCCCCCCCCCGCCCCGCCGGCGGACGCCGGCGACCGGCGGGCCGCCGGCCGCCGCCCGCCCCCCCCCCGCCCCCCCCCCCCCCGCCCCCCCGCCCCCCGGCGGGCACGCCAGCCGCCGCCCCCCAAGCCACGCCCCGCCCACACCCACGCGAACCCCCCCCCCCCCCCCCAGGGCCGGGGGGGGGGGGCGCGGGGGGGGGGCGAGACCCCCCCCCCCCCACCCCCCCCCCCCCCCCCCCACCCCCCGCCCCCGGGGCCCCCCGGCGACGCGCCGCCCCCACCCCCCCCCCCCCCCTCCCCCCCCCCCCCCCCCCCCCCCCCCCCCCCCCACCCCCGCCCCCCCCGCACGAGCCCCCCCCCCCCCCCCCCCCCCCCCCCCCCCCCCCCCCCCCCCCCCCCCCCCCCCCCCCCCCCCCCCCCCCCCCCCCACCCCCACAAAATAGAAACTCAAAACACACACCTCCTCCCTTTCCCCCCCCCCCCCCCCCCCCCCCCCCCCTCCCCCCCCCCCCCCCCCCCCACCCCCCGCCGGCGCGACAAGAGAGGGAGGCCCCCCGCGGCCCGGCGACACCCACCCCCCCCCCCCCCCCACCCCCCCCCCCCCCCCAAAACGCAACAATCCTTATAGATTTAACCACCAAAGAATTTTTTTTTGGGTTACAATCTATGGAATTTTCAATAGAAGATTTGATGTTGTCAGTGATTCACTTCACGCTGTGATCCATCTTTATAGCATGAACTGCAGTGGATTCTTCAATCTTTATATGTGTAAGAGACTAGGGATGTTTGTCTTCAATGGGATAAAAATGAATTTGAATATGACATTAATGAACATGTTCATGAATGAAATGACACTCAAGTTTAATGTGTATAGTGTCCTCATGGAATGCTAGGTTGGAAATAATTTTTAAAATTTCTTTATTATTTTAATTCAAGATTCTTGGTAGTTTGTTTTAAATACCTAACCCTATCAAAATGCAACCTAATCGTACTTACTTATATTTTTTTTTTATATATATATATATATATATATATATATATATATATATATTTATATATAGCTCCTCTTGTAACATGATGTTCTAAATTGGTGGAAAATAAAGCAATAGAATATTGTTTCTTACTTCCCCAAGATATCATACCTAACACCAAAATAAAAATATATCTAGAATTATATTTCCCATCATCCATGGATCCTCAATATCTTGCATCCATCACTCTTATGAAGAACAATTACTTGTTCCTTGTAATAACCCTCCATTAGAGGCTTTATGGCATAGAAAACTATGTGTTGATCAATAGACTTAGTTTTGTTAAATAAATGATTATATGCAGTTTTCTTAGGACTAAGATGTAATGTTCTAGTAAGAAGATCTTACATATTAAATAAAATAATAATTAATAAAGGAGTATTACTTTTAATTAATAAAGAAATATTATAAATAAAATAAAAAAAGTATTATTATAAATAAAGGGTTATTTATAATAAAATATTATTTTAAATAAAAACATATTATAAATAAAAAAATATTATTATACAGTAAAGTAAAGAACGTTTATTTTAAATAGAATGAGATATTCATTCTAAATTTGGTTTTTAAATAATATCTTAGATATTTAAAGGTAAAAAGTAAAAGTATCTATCCCATTGCTACCTTACGCATTTATGAGAAGGGTTTTTCAAGTTCATATGGATAAGGACCTTTAGAGAAAAGCAAACACGCATTTAAGAAAGGGATGGGGGGCCTTCAATTGGGGTAAGTATACATTTATGAAATATGGGGAGGAGGGTATTGTGGGTATTCTTCAAAATGCTCGAAGACTTTCACCGACTAGGAGGAATGCATAAACGAAGGTTATTGAGAGATTACTGACTAAGAGGAAGCCTTGGGCAAGATATTTAGTATTCGTGTAATGGCCTTACAGAGCCATCATTCTTCCTCCATATTTTGGTGTTTATCTAAGTTGAATATGTAGACCTAGTGGTACAACTTGAAGGAGAAAGAGATACCTGAAGAATGAGAATGTAGGCCTGGGTAGGATATTAGATTGGGAAAATCCTCTTCATATTGGTTTTTTAATGTTTGCATGGAATGAAAATGCTTCATAATATCCTCCATGAGTTTTCTTCTTATGCATTTCAAGTTTGAATACCTTTAAAATGCTTGAAATAAATGCTAGTTTAAATTCTCTTGAACCTGTGAGCATTATAAGAAGATATGGGTCATTTAGATCCTTGTTGAAGATTTATTTTTATTTTTCTTAAAATACCTTTTTTTTATTGAAGAAGATGATTTATGATGAGTGACCTGCGGGTCGGTGCTTTAATAGGACTGAGACTTGACCTGCTCTTCTTCAAGGTTATTTGGAGTGAGGTATGTAAATCACAAGATTCATTTTACTCATGTCTACCCAGTTTAATCATCTTCTAAGAGATGATGATTACCTTGAATTCATCCCCTTAATCCTTAAAAAAAATTTGCTCGATTCTTTGTTGGTAGTTTGGTTGAGATCTCGATTATATTTGAGGCTTTGTCTCCTTAGTTGATCGTACAAAAAAGTTATAGTTTGAATCATACCTTAAATTTTATGGGTGCTTGTAATAGGTTGTTGGTTGCTACTTTATGGTCATTGTGGGGTTCATTTTGGTGCAATGAAGGTCTCCTTGTGAGGCTTCAACCTCGAGGAGTTGGCCCTGAGCATTAGGGGCACTAGGTAGCATATAGTCTACTTAGGTGGAACCCTTTTAAAAAGGGATTCTGCAAGCATTGTCCCACATGGGATGTGCTCAGGAAAAGCATAAGCTTAAAGGGATCTTGGATCCCTAAAGCTTATTGACCACCAAGTGGTGGTCTTGTAGTCGAGCCACTTGGTGGTCAGTCAATGCCAGTTAGAGGCATGAATGGACTTTCCAATATTCATATTTGCTAGTTTGATCACTTCTAGTTGTCACTCGAAGGATATTTTTTATACTCCCTTCCATTATTACCACCTTGTTTCCTTCCATTGATTGACTTCTACTATTTGGAGTGAGGATTAAACATTTTTTTTTAATTGTATAAATGCTTAATTCCATATTCCCTGTGTGGGGAATGTTATGGGTCTTCTTAAGGGAGGAAAATACCTTAAGGTAATGACCACCACTCGATGGTCATGGTGGCCCCCAAATTATGATCACTACATACCAATTGGTGGTGCTTGGGTTGTGGTCATTGCTATACCACTTACGGTGTTAACTATTATTTACCAAGACTATTCAATTATCTTCAATACAGTCGTATACCTTCTCTAGCATACACCTAGTGGTGGGTATTTTTTTTTAAAACCTCTTTTTGGGGTATGAATATTATAGCATAATATTAAGGATAGAATATCAGCTATATTTTATGTTAAATGAATTACAAAAAAGAATGTTAGCTATGTTAATTAGCTAATTTAATGATAGAAGATTAGCTATATTTTATGTTAAATGAATTACATAAAATAATGTTAGCTATGCTAATTAGTTAAGTTAATGATAGAATATTAGCTATGTTTTATGTTAAATACATTACATAAAATAATGTTACCTATGTTAATTAGCTAAGTTAATGATAGAAGATCAACTATGTTTTATGTTAAATGAATTACATAAAATAATGTTAGCTATGTTAATTAGCTAAGTTAATGATAGAAGATCAACTATATTTTATGTTAAATGAATTACATAAAATAATGTTAGCTATGTTAATTAGCTAAGTTAATGATAGAAGATAAATTATGTTTCATGTTAAATGAATTACATAAAAGAATGTTAGCTAAGTTAATTAGCTAAGTTAATGATAGAAGATCAACTATGTTTCATCTTAAATGAATTACATATAAATAATGTTAGCTATATTAATTAGCTAAGTTATTTATAGAAGACCAACTATATTTTATGTCAAATGAATTATAAAAAATAATGTTAGCTATGTTAATTAGTTAAGTTAATGATAGAATATTAACTATGTTTATGTTAAATAATTAGCATAAAAGAACATTAGCTATACTAATTAAAGAATATTATCTATGTTAATAAATTATGTTTAAGAGAAAGAAAAATAGTTTTTATTGAAAAGATTTAGATTATATTATATGATAAATAGCATAGTTAAAATGAAAATTATTGACTATGTTTTATGAGTAAATAAATATAGTTTATATTGGAAAGTTATGGATTATGCTAAGTAAGATAATGAAATGAAAAGTTATGGATTATGCTAAGTAAGATAGTATAGTTTGTAATAACATGAAAATTTATGGATTATGTTATAAGGTAGATAACATGGCTTGTATAAGTGCAAGGATGTGGATTATTGGATTAATTAAAGGTATGATACTTTAGTTAACTTTGATAAAGTAAATTGGATTATTGAATTAACTAAAGGTATGGGACTTTAGCTAGTTTGAAAAATGGAATTGGATTATTGGATTAATTAAAGGTATGGGACTTTAGTTATTTTGATAAATAAAATTGGATTATTAGATCAATTAAAGGTGTGAGACTTTAGTTTATATGATAGATAGAAATGGAAATATTCTTATGTATATCGGGTAGTGATGTTATGAATACAATAGGCCCTTAGAGATGTACTACTCCTCTAATAGACTAAGAGGAAAGAGCTACTCTTAGAGAAGCAATTGTAGAATATGTTATGTGGATTAAAAGAGCAATTCACGGTAAAGTCATGGGAACTGTGAGTTCCTACGCATTGTATTGGCATATGTTTGGGAGAAAGAATTATGGGATCCCTTGTATTTATCAAGACCAAACTTATGCAATAAAGGAAATATTTGAGGTTGGGTTTTCACGAAAGTATTTTTCCTAGGATAAATATTGTGCTATGGGTATTTTTCTTTCTAATATTATTTTTAATGCATATCTTGCTATTCATTTCTCATGATTGATTTGATTAGATTCTTAGTATATATTGTATCTTGATTTGTATAATTAGATAAAATTTATGTTGTTAATCAAGTCCTAGTATTTAATATAATAAAAAAAAGTGAGAAAAAACATAATTGTAATAATAGTGCAATCCCCTAAGCTAGTTAGATTTTCAGGTTGTTACATTCCTTTTCTAATTACATTGTTGTTGGAAATTTTGAGTCCCTAAGCTAAGAGTTGTCATTGATGTCAAAATGATCTATGTAAGTAAGCACTATGTTTGTGTTTCACAAAGAGCTTCATGAGAAACAAAGGTTTTTTATCAAATGTTCAAGAAGGGATGAATGGCATTTGGTTCCAAAAGGAGCTTCAATGGAAGATTTGAAAAAGGTTTCTATTTAAAACCACATATGGTATATTTGAAATGGGTTTTTCTTAAAACCCAAATTAGATTTTCGTTTCATCAAAAAATGTGCCCCGATGATGGAGATATTTAATTTTAAATATTTGGTTTAAATTTTAATTTATTTAAAATTTAAATTTAAATTTTAAAATTAAATTAAAATTTTATCCATCGACGTCATGAAGGAAGTTTCAAAAAGGCCAATGTTTCCAAAGCAAATGGAAGGCATATAAATATGCCATTGAATTTTTTAATTCATTCATCCTTGCTCATTGATATTTGTGCTTGGTATTTATGAAGAAAAATAGCTCGTGGTTTTTATTTAAGTGACATAGTGAACAATAAAGGGAGACAACGACCACTTCCCAAAACGTATTGGGCAGCGTGGCCTAGTGGTAGCTTTGATTGTGCAAAGGTATTAGTGACAATGAGGTTGTGCATTTGATTCTTGCAAGCATCATTTTTGGCTTTGTTATGTTGAGGTACCCAAGACACATACTTTTCGCTTGGCAAAAGAGGGTGAAGGATAATAAGTGGGTGGCACTTCTTTTTAAACAATGAGCCTATAGCTCGTACGGTAGCTTAGTCATAGCTAGGGGGTTCGCATTGGGGCAATACAAGGGTTCGATTCCTCTCAAGGTAGGTATTAATGTTTTTATTAATCTTTTGTTTTGATTACCTAAGGTGGAGTGAAAGGGGTAAAGATGCTTCGTTAGTTGATTTGTTGAGTAATATTAGGGAATAATGTCATGGTGGTTGTTTGAGTTGTGAATTATTTTTAACTGTGATTTTCAAACTTGTTAGGAGTAATAAGGGTTTTTGATAAAGTACTCTTTAATGAAAGTTATTTTGAGTAAGGGTTTTATTTTAAAAAGAACACTGGTGGATGTTAAAATAAAGTAGGAGTAATAAGGTGTTATTACTCAAGATCTCTAACCCTTGTTGAGAGTTGAAAATAAAGTGTGTTGAGTGTGACATATTTAGTGGACAACTCATAAAGCATCGAAAAGGTATGAGCAATATTCTCCATTGATTTTATTTGGGTGGTTGATTTCTGTAATATCATTGGAGTGAAAAGGATTGATTTTGGTTTCCTTTTCGAAAGTGATTGGTTTAATGCTTCAAGGTTTTATGGTTTAAGAATTGTGATTAAAACCTTGTTTTATAAGCATTGTTGTTGAAGTGAGTTATTGTACAAAGAACTTGAACTTGAGTTAGAAAATAACATGAGTATCATTGTTATGTGAGAGTTGTTGTTGAGTATTGTTGGAAACATTTTGATTTTATTGATCATGCTTGGACTATGGTTTGTGAGAAAGAGTTGTTGCGTGTGGCGATTGGTTGAGTAGAATTATTTGAGCCTAGTTAAGTGAATGTGTGGAGTGGTTGTTCAAGTTCCATAAATCAAACTATTCTATATTATGATTTAATTGAGATTGAGTTGAGAAAGAGATTGAGTTTGAGAGTAGAACATATTGAGTCTCTAAAAATTCTCTTTATGCTTCTATGATATTGCTTTGAATTGAGATTGGGATTTAAGTATAGAATATATTGAGTCTCTAACAATTATATTTATGCTTCTATGAGATTTCTTTGAATTAAGATTGTGATTTGAGTATAGAACATATCGATTCTATAACAATTCTCTTTATGCTTCTATGATATTGAGTTGAGATTTTGTTGAGCTGATTTGAGGTAAGTCTTTGAGAAGGCTCATGGACTATTTTTGTGTAATATTTTGTGAAATCTTATTATGCATATCTGAGGAAGTCCTAAAGAGGAATTATTGATTAGATTAGGACAAGTTCTGTTTGAGTTTGTTGAGCAGATTTGAGCAGGATCTACGTGAGCCTATTGAGCATATTTGGGGAGGT
>JAQPPZ010005819.1:0-52057 GCA_028583015.1 Wollemia nobilis | reverse complement strand
TTAGGATAATGGCTAATGGAGAGCCATGATTCAATTCAGGCTAATGGCTGTGAGAATCGTGATATGTTGAAGAAACCGCTTATAGTTAAGAATCAGTTGATTTTTTCATTTGGAGAGCAATGAGGTTGTAGACCCTTGGGATGATGTCAAGTGCAATGGGGGTGTAATATGGAACTTGAAAAACACTAGTCATTTTTTTTATCATACTATACTATACTGCAAGTTGTTAACAATGCATTGCACATAATACAATGCCATTGATTATTTTCTATTCATACTTTTATATGTGTCAACAACTTGGACTATTGGTCCTTTAAAATGCTTATTCTCTTATCTGGTCTGTTGCCTAATCCAAAACTTGAGACATCCCTTCTTTCAATCTGGTATGTATATGTAATACTAGAGTTTTAATTTTGAATGAAGCTTAATAATGGGACTTGTATGGATTTACTTTACTTCACCTTAAGCTAGCTTTGATATTTTGTAGCCTGAACACTGCTTCTCTTTCATATATGATTCCCTTTGGACTTGGTGTTGTTGTAAGGTTAGTATGACTAACTAGTAAATCTCTGCTCTATTTCTGTTAGTCATATCAGATATTGAAGCTTAATTTTTAAAATGTCAGATCATCAATGTTGTTGCCAAATATGGTCCAATTAGATGTTTTCATAACTTTACATCGCATTTCATGAGTTTCAAATGAACTAGGAGCTGCACACTCACGTGTTGCACATCTAGTAGTGTATGTTGCGGTCTCTATGGTAATCATGGATGTTGTCCTCATGGGATGCACTTTATTCTTTATATGAAATTTTTGGGGCTATGCTTTTAGCAATGAGCAAGAATTTGTTGATTATGTTGCAAGCATGATGCCACTGCTTGCAACCTCAACAATTATGGATGGGATATAGGGTGTTCTGTCAGGTTGAGAATTATCTTCTATATAAAAAACAAAATTGGACTATAGCATCATATTCATTTTGAAATCATGAACACTACAAGGATAGGGGTATTAAGTATAGGGTGTTCTGCCATTACTTTTGTAAGTATTCAATTAGATAGGGGTATTAAGTAAGGGGTATTTAGTGAGGGTAATGAAGAAAGAGCTACCAATAAAGGGGTATGAAGTTAGTTAAATGAAGAAAGGGGTATGAACTGAATGAAATTAGGGGTATGAGACCTTAATTGATTATATTTTTTTTTTGTAAGTATTCAATTAGGTAGGGGTATGAATAAAAGAGTATGAAATGACAAGTATGAAAAAAGGCGTATAAAGTGAGGGGTATGAAGAAAGGGATATGAGACATTAATTGATTACAAAATGGTTTATGTAAGTATTAAATTACTTAAGGGTATGAAGTTAGGGGTATTTAGTGAGGGTTATGAAAAAAGGGGTATGAAGAAAGGGGGTATTAAGTTAAGGGTATGAATAATGGGGTATGAATAAAGGAGAATGAAGTTAGGGGTATGAAGCTAGGGGTATGAAGTTAGGGGTATGAAGTGAGGGGTATGAGACCTTAATTGATTAAAAAAGTGGTTTTTGTAAGTTTTCAATTAGTGAGAGGTATGAAAAAAGGGGTATGAAGTGTGGGGTATGAAGAAAGGGGTATAGAGTGAGGGGCATGAAGAAAGAAATGTGAGACATTAAATTATTAAAGAAGTGGTTTTTATAAGTATTCAATTACTTAGGGGTATTTAGTGAGTGGTATGAATAAATGGATATGAAGAAAGGGGTATGAATAAAGTGATATAAATAAAGAGGTATGAAGAAAGAGATATGAGACATTAATTGATTAAAAAAATGGTTCTTGTAAATATTCAATTACTTAGAGGTATGACATGAGGGGTATGAATTTAAGGGTATGAAGTGAGGGGTATGAAGTGAGGGATATGAATTTGGGGATTTAAATTTAGGGGTATGAAGAAAGGGGTATGAAGTTAGGGGTATAAATAAAGGGGTATGAAGTGAATGAAGTTAGGGGTATGAAATAAGGGGTATGAGACCTTAATTGATTAAATATGTGGTTTTTGTAAGTATTCAATTATTTAGGGGTGTGAAGAAAGGGATATGAGAGTTTAAATGATTAAATAAGCGGTTTTTCTAAGTATTCAATTACTTAGGGGTATGAAGTGAGGGGTATTTAGTGAGGGATATGAAGAAAGGGGTATGAATAAGGGGTATGAAGAAATGGGTATGAAGTTAGGGGTATGAGTTAGGGGGTATGAAAAAAATGGTATGAATTTAAGGGTATAAAGTTATGGGTATAAATTTAGCGGTATGAAATGAGGGGTTTTATAAGTATTAAATTAGTTATGGGTATTAAGTGAGGGGTATGAAAAATAGGGCATGAAGTGAGGAGTATGAAGAAAGGGATATGGAACATTAATTGATTAAATATGTGGTTTTTGTAAGTATTCAATTACTCAAGAGTATGAAGTGAGGGGTATTTAATGAGAGATATAAAGAAAGGGGTATGGAGAAAGGGTTATGAATAAAGGGGTATGAATAAATGGGTATTAAGTTAGGGGAATGAAGAAAGTGGTATGATGTTAGGGGTATGAAGTTAGTGGGTATAAATAAAATGGTATGAAGTGAGTGAAGTTAAAGGTATGAAGTGAGGGGTATGAGACACTAATTGATTAGAGAAGTGGTTTTTGTAAGTATTCAATTAGTTATGGGTATGAAGAAAGGGATATGAACTAAGGGTTATAAAGAAAGGGGTATGAAGTGAGGGGTATGAAAAAAGAGATATGAATTTAGGGGTATGAAGAAAGAGGTATGGAGTAAGGGATATGAAGTTAGGGGTATGAAGAAAGGGGTATGAAGTGAATGAAGTTAGGGGTATGAATAGAGAGGTATGAGACATTAATTATTTACAGAAGTTTTTGTAAGTATTCAATTAGTTAGGTGTACTAAGTTAAGGGTATGATATCTTAATTGATTAAAGAAGCGGTTTTTGTAAGTATTCAATTAGTTAAGATATGAAAAAAGGGGTATGAAGTGAGGGGTATGAAGTAAGGGGTATGAATAAAGAGATATGAGATATTAATTGATTAAATATGTGGTTTTTGTAAGTATTCAATTACTTAGGGGTATGAAGTGAGGAGTATTTAGTGAGGGATATAAAAAAGAGGTATGAAAAAAATGTTATGAATAAAGGGGTATGAATAAAGGGTTATTAAGTTAGGGGTATGAATAAAAGGGTATGAATTTAGGGTTATGAAGTTAGGGGGTATAAAAAAGGGGTATTAAGTGAGTGAAGTTAGGGGTATGAGACACTAATTGATTAAAAAAGTGGTTTTTGTAAGTATTAAATTAGTTATGGGTATGAAGAAAGGGGTATAAAGCGAGGGGTATGAAGAAAGGGGTATGAAGTGAGGGATATGAAAAAGAGATATGAAGTTAGGGGTATGAATTTAGGGGTATGAAGAAATAGGTATGAAGTAAGGGGTATAAAGTGAATGAAGTTAGGGGTATGAAGTGAGGGGTATGAGACAATAATTGTTTAAAGAAGTGATTTTTGTAAGTATTCAATTAGTTAGGGGTATGAAGTGAGGGGTATGAAGAAAGAGATATGCGATATTAATTGATTAAATAAGTGTTTTTTTGTAAGTATTCAATTACTTAGGGGTATGAATTGAGGGCTATGAAGAAAGAGATATAAGACATTAATTTATTAAATAAGTGGTTTTTGTAAGTATTCAATTACTTAGGAATATAAAGTGAGGGGTATGAATTGAGGTGTATGAATTTAGGGATATGAAGAAAGGGGTGCGAAGTTAGGGGTATTAAGAAATGGGTATGAAGTGAATGAAGTTAAGGGTATGAAGTGAGGGGTATGAGACCTTTATTGTTTAAAGAAGTGTTTTTTGTAATTATTCAATTAGTTAGGTGTATGAAGAAAGGGGTGTGAAGAAAGGGTGTGAAGTGAGGGGTATGAAGAAAGGGGTATGGAGTGAGGGGTATGAAGAAATGGATATGAGACATTAATTGATTAAAGAAGTAGTTTTTGTAAGTATTCAATTACTTAGGGGTACGAAGTGAGAGGTATTTAGTGAGGGGTATGAAGAAAGGGGTATGAATAAAGTGGTATGAAGTTAGGGGTATGAAGAAAAGGGTATGAAGTTAGAGATATGAAGCTAGGGGGAATGAAGAAAGGGATATAAAGTTAGGGGTATGAATAAAGGGGTATGAATTGAGGGGTATGAAGAAAGGGGTGTGAAGTGAGGCGTATGAAGTTAGGGGTATTAGACCTTAATTGATTAAAATTAGCGGTATGAAGAGAGGGGTATTAAGAAAGGCGTATAAAGTGAGGGGTATGATTTAAGGGGTATGAAGTTAGGGGTATGAAGTGAGGGGTATGAGACCTTAATTGATTAAAGAAGTGTTTTTTTTATAATTGTAAAATTTAATTAAAAAAATTAGGAACTTTAAAAATTTAATTTAAATTTAATTTAATTTTTTTCTTGAGGAACTTAAAATTTTTAATTTTTTAACCTTAGAAAAAAACAAAAAATCAAAATGTTAGAAAATCAATTTTTTTTAAAAACTTTAGAAAATCTAAAGAAATCAATATTCTTATAAAAAAAAGTCAATGTTTCTTCATACCCCTCACTCCACACCCCTAACTTCATACCCCTTTCTTCATACCCATAATTTCATACCCCTAACTTCATACCTTTTTTTTCATACCCCTCACTAATTGAGTACTTACAAAAACCAATTATTTAATCAATTAATGTCGCATACCCCTCACTTCATACACCTAACTAATTGAATACTTATAAAAAATACTAAACCCTAAACCCTTATGTTAGGGATATGATACATTAATTGATTAAATAAGTGGTTTTTGTAAGTATTCAATTAGTTAGAGGTATGAAGTTAGGGGTATGAGACATTAATTAATTAAAGAAGTGGTTTTTGTAAGTATTTAATTAGTTAGGGATATTAATTTTAGAGGTATGAAGTGAGGGGTATGAAGTAAAGGGTATAAAGTTAGGGGTATGAAGAAATGGGTATAATGTGAATGAATTTAGGGGTATGAAGTGAGGGGAATGAGACCTTAATTAATTAAAAAAAATATTTTTGTAAGTATTTAATTTGTTAGAGGTATGAAGAAAGAGGTACGAAGTGAGGGGTATGAAAAAGAGGATATGAGACATTAATTGATTAAAGAAGTGGTTTTTGTAAGTATTCAATTACTTAGAGGTATGACGTGAGGGGTATTTAGTGAGGGGTATGAAAAAATGGGTATGAATTTTGGGTATGAATTTAGGGATATGAAGTAAAGGGTATGAAGTTAGGGGTATGAAGAAAGGGGTATGAAGTGAATGAAGTTAGGGATATGAAATGAGGGGTATGAAGTAAGGGATTTGAAGTTAGGGATATGAATAAAGGGGTATAAAGTGAATAAATTTAGGGATATGAAGTGATGGGTATGAGACCTTAATTTATTAAAGAAGTGGTTTTTATAAGTATTCAATTAGTTAGGGGTATGAAGAAAGGGGTATGAAGTGAGGGGTATGAAAAAATGGATATGAAACATTAATTAATTAATGAAGTAATTTTAATAAGTATTCAATTACTTAGGGGTATGAAGTAAGGGGTATTTATTAAAGGATATGAGAAAAGGGGTATGAATTTAGGGGTATGAAGAAAGGTATATAAAAAAGGGGTATGAAGTTAGAAGGTATGAAAGGGGTATGAAGTGAATGAAGTTAGGGGTATGAAGTGAGGGTTATGATAACTTAATTAATGAAAGAAGTGGTTTTTGTATGTATTCAATTAGTTAGGGGTAAGAAGAAAGGGGTATGAAGTTAGGGGTATGAATAAAAGGATATGAAGTTAGGGGTATGAAGAAAGTGGTATGATGTGAATGAAGATAAGGGTATGAAGTGAGGGGTATGAGACGTTAATTAATTAAATAAGTGGTTTTTGTAAGTATTCAACTAGTTAAGGATGTGGAGAAATAGGTATGAAGTGAGGGGTATGAAGTGTGGGGTATTCAAAAAAGGATATGAGACATTAATTAATTAAATAAATGGTTTTTTTTACGTATTCAATTACTTAGGGGTATGAAGTGAGGGGTGTTTAATGAGAGATATGAAGAAAAATATATGAATAAAGGGGTATGAAGTTAGGGGTATGAAGAAAGGGATATGAAGTTAGGGGTATGAAGAAAGGGGTATAAAGTGAATGAATTTAGGGGTATGAAGTGAGGCGTATGAGACCTTAATTGATTAAAGAATTGGTTTTTGTAAGTATTTAATTAGTTGGGGGTATGAATAAAGGGGTGTGAAGTGAGGGGTATGAAGTGAGGGGTATGAAGAAAGGGATATCATATATTAATTGATTAAAAAAATGGTTTTTGTAAGTATTCAATTACTTAAGGGTATAAAGTGAGAGGTATTTAGTTAGGGGTATGAAAAAAGAGGTATGAAAAAAGGGTATGAATAAAGGGGTATGAAGTGAGGGATATAAATTTATGGGTATGAAGAAAGGGGTATGAAGAAAGGGTATGAAGTTAGGGGTATGAAGAAAGGGGTATGAAGTGAATGAATTTAGGGATATGAAATGAGGGGTATGAAGTAAGGGGTTTGAAGTTAGGGGTATGAAGAAAGGGGTATAAAGTGAATAAAGTTAGGGATATGAAGTGATGGGTATGAGACCTTAATTTATTAAAGAAGTGGTTTTTGTAAATATTCAATTAGTTAGGGGTATGAAAAAAAATGTATAAAGTGAGGGGTCTAAAGAAAGGGATATGAAACATTAATTAATTAAGGAAGTGGTTTTTGTAAGTATTTAATTACTTAGGGGTATGAAGTTAGGGGTATGAATAAATGGGGTAGGAAGTTAATGGTATGAATAAAGAGATATGAATAAAGGGGTATAAAGTTAGGGGTATGAAGTAAAGGGTATTTAATGAGGTGTATGAAAAAATGAATATGAAAAAAAGGGCATGAATAAAGTAATATGAATAAAGGGGTATGAAAAAAGGGATATGAGACATTAATTGATTAAAAAATTGGTTCTTGTAAGTATTCCATTACTTATAATTATGACATGAGGGGTATGAAGTGAGGTGTATGAAGTGAGGGGTATGAATTTAGTTATTTGAATTTAAGGGTATGAAAATGGGTATGAAGTTATGGGTATAAAGAAATGGGTATGAAGTGAATGAAGTTAGGGGTATGAAATGAGGGGTATGAGACCTTAATTGATTAAAGAAGTGGTTTTTGTAAGTATTCAATTATTTAGGGGTATAAAGAAAGAGAATGAGACATTAATTGATTAAAGAAAAAGTTTGTCTAAGTATTCAATTACTTAGGGGTATGAAGTGAGGGGTATTTAGTGAGGGGTATGAAGAAATGGGTATGAAGAAAGGGGTATGAATAAATGGATATGAATAAAGGGGTATGAAATTAGGGGAATGAAGTGAGGGGTTTAAAGTGAGGGGTATGAAGTTAGGGGTATGAATTTAGGAATATGAAGTGAGGGGTATAAAGTGACGGGTATGAAGTGAGGGGTATGATACCTTAATTGATTAAAGAAGTGGTTTTTTTAAGTATTCAATTAGTTATAGGTATGAAGAAAGAGCTATGAAGTGAGGGGTATGAAGAAAGGGGTATAAAGTGAGGGGTATGAAGAAAGTAATATGACATATTAATTGATCAAAGAAGTGGTTTTTTTAAGTATTCAATTATTTAGGGGTATGAAGTGAGAGGTATTTAATGAGATGTATTAAGAAATGGGTATGAAGAAAGGGGTATGAATTTTAAAAATGAAGAGTGGAGGAGAAGGGAAGAAGAAGAGGGAAGGGATAGGGGGGGGGGGGGGGGGTTGTTGTTTTTGATATTTTTTTTTTTTTTTTTTTTTTTTTTTTTTTTTTTTATTTAGGGGGGGGAAAAAAGGGGGGGGGGGAGGGGGGGGGGAAAAGAGAGGGGGGGGAAAAGAGGGGGGGGGGGGGGGGGGTGAGAAGAGGGGGGGGGGTTGGGGGGTATAAAGAAAGAGATATGAGATATTAATTGATTAAAGAAGTAGTTTTTGTAAGTATTCAATTATTTAAGTATTCATAAAGTGGTATGATTAAAGAGGTATGAAGAAAGGGATATGAAGTAAGGGGTATTAAGAAAGAGATATGAGATTTTAATTGATTAAATAAGTAGTTCTTGTAAGTATTCAATTACTTAGGGATATGAAGTGAGAGGTATTTAGTAAGGGATATGAATAAAGGAGTATGAATAAAGGGGTATGAATTTAGGAGTATCAATTTAGGGGTATAAAGAAATAGGTATGACTTTAAGGGTATAAAAATAAGGGGTATGAATAAAGGAGTATGAAGTGAATGCAGTAAGGAGTATGAAGTGAGGGGTATGATATTTTAATTGATTAAAGAAGTGGTTTTTATAAGTATTCAATTAGTTAAGGGTATGAAGAAATGGGTATGAAGTGAGGGGTATGAAGAAAGGGGTGTAAAGTGAGGGGTATCAAGTGAGGGGTATGAGGTCGTAATTGATTAAAGAAGTGATTTTTATAAGTATTCAATTACTTAGGGGTATGAAGTGAGGGGTATTTAGTGAGGGGTATGAAGAAAGGGGTATGAAAAAGGTTGTATGAATAAAAGGGTATGAATTTAGGGGTATGAAGTTAGGGGTGTGAATTTAGGGTGTATGAAGAAAGGGGTATGAAGAAAGTGGTTATGAAGTTAGGGTTATAAAGTTAGGGGTATAAAGAAAGGGGTATGGAGTGAGGGGTATGAAGAAAGGGGTGTGAAGTAAGGGGTATGAAGTTAGGGATATGAAGAAAGGGGTATGAATTAAGGGGTATGAATTTAGGTATATGAAGTTAGGGATATGAAGTGAGGGGTATGAAGTTAGGGGTATGAAACCTTAATTGATTAAAGTTACGGGCATGAAGAAAGGGGTATGAAGTGAGGGGTATGAAGGAAGTTGTATGAATTAAGGGATATGAATTTAGTTGTATGAATTTAGGTGTATGAATTGAGGGGTATGAAGTGAGGGGTGTGAAGTTAGTGGTATGACACCTTAATTGATTAAAGAAGTTATTTTTTTAATTTTAATTTTTTTAATTGTAAACTTTAATTTAAAAAAAAAAATTGAAACTTTAAAATTTTAATTTTAACTTTAATTTTTTTCTTTTTTTCTTAGGAACTTTAAAATTTTAATTTTAATTTTAATTTTTTAACCTTAGGAAAAAAACTAAAAAAATCATAACGTTAAAAAATCAAATTTTTAACTTTAGAAAATTTTAAAAAATCAAAGTTTCTTCATACCCTTCACTTCACACTTCTATATTCATATCCATTTCTTAATACTCCTCACTAATTGAATATTTACAAAAATAAATTATTTAATCAATTAATGTCTTATACCCCTAACTTCATACCCCTAACTAATTGAATACTTACAAAAACCACTTCTTTAATTAATTAATGTCTCATAACCCTAACTTCAGGGTTTAGGGTTTAGGATTTAGTTTAAAAGGTGATTTTGGTAAGTATATAATTAGTTAGGGGTATGAAGTTAGGCATACGAGACATTAATTGATTAAAGAAGTGGTTTTTGTAAATATTTAATTAGTTAAGGGTATGAAGTTAGAGGTATGAAGTATGGGGTATGAAGTATAGGGTATGAAGTATGGGATATTAAGTATTGATTAAATAAGTGGTTTTTTAAAGTATTCAATTACTTAGGGGTATGAAGTGAGGAGTATTTAGTGAGGGGTATGAAGAAAGACGTATGAAGTTAGGGGTATGAATTTAGGGGTATAAAAAATTGGTTTGAAGTTAGGGGTATAAAATTAGGGGGTATGAAGAAAGGGGTATGGAGTGAATGCAGTTAGGGGTATGAAGTGAGGGGTATGAGACCTTAATTGATTAAATAAGTGGTTTGTTTAAGTATTCAATTAGTTAAAGATATGAATAAAAGGGTATGAAGTGAGGGGTATGAAGGAAGAGGTATAAATTGAGGGGTATAAAGAAAGAGATATGAGACATTAATTGATTAAAGAAGTTGTTTTTGTAAGTATTCAATTACTTAGGGGTATTTAGTGAGGAGTATGAAGAAAGGGGTATAAAGAAATGGTTATGAATAAAGAGGTATGAAGTTAGGTGTATTAAGAGAGGGGTATAAAGTTAGGGGTATGAAGTGAGGGGTATGAAGAAAGGGGTATGAAGTGAGAGGTATGAAGTTAGGGGTATGGGCCTTGATTGATTAAAGAAGTTTTTTTTAATTTAATTTTTTTAGTTGTAAATTTTAATTTAAAAAATTAGGAACTTTTTTTTTTTTGAATTTACATGGTGGAATCGGTAGCCACCATGAATCCAGGCTAGCTGTCCAGCTTTTTACGACCACCACAGTATTCTGCATTGTCCGCCTCGAAAGCTGCCACAGATCTTCGCACAGTCTGCCCTATAACCACCATGCCACAATCATTTTAAACATTTTACGCCACTGAAAGCACCAATAAAGGGATAAACATTCAGTCTGGCGAGGCCCAAGATTTGAACCTTGGACCTCCGCCCCGTTATGGGTTTTGGGTGAACCAATTGGTCTACACCTCGGACCTAGAAATTAGGAACTTTAAAATTTTAATTTTAATTTTACTTTTGTTTTGTTTTTTTTATTAGGAACTTTAAAATTTTAATTTTCATTTTAATTTTTTAACCTTAGAAAAAAAATCAAAACGTAAAAAAATAAAAAAAATTCAAAAACTTTACTAAAAAAATCAATATTATTTTCAACAACAAAAAATCAATGTTTTTCATACCCCTAACTTCATACCAGTTTCTTCACACCCTTAAATTCATACCCCTAACTTCATACCCCTTTCTTCATACCCCTAACTTCATACCCCTCACTAATTGAATACTTACAAAAACTAATTCTTTAATCAATTAATGTCTCATACCCCTAACTTCATGTTCCTAACTTCATATCTCTCACTTCATACCCCTAACTAATTGAATACTTACAAAAACCATTTCTTTAATCAATTAATGTCTCATAATACTAACTTCAGGGTTAAGGGTTTAGGGTTTAGGGTTCAGGGTTTAGTTAAAGAAGTAGTTTTTGTAAGTATTCAATTAGTTAAGGGTATTCGACATTAATTGATTAAAGTAGTTATTGTAAGTATTTAATTAGTTAGGAGTATGAAGTTAGGGATATAAAGTGAATGAAGAAAGGGGTATGAAGTGAGAGGTATGAAAAAAGTGATATGAGACATTAATTGATTAAAGAAGTAATTTTGGTAAGTATTCAATTACTTACGTGTATGAAATGAGTGGTATTTATGAGGGGTATGAAGAAAGGGGTGTGAATAAATGGATATGAAGTTAGGGATATGAATAAAGGGGTATGAAGTAAGGGGTATGAAGTTAGGGGTATGAAGAAAGAGGTATGAAGTGAACGAAGTTAGGGGTATCAAGTGAGGGGTATGATGCATTAATTGATTAAAGAAGTGATTTTTATAAGTATTCAATTAGTTAGGGGTATGAAGAAAGGGGTATTCAGTAAGGGGTATGAAGAAAAGGATATGAGACATTAATTAATTAAAGAAGTTGTTTTCGTAAGTATTCAATTACTTAGGGGTATGAAGAAAGGGGTATTTAGTGAGGGGTATGAAGAAAGAGGTATGAATAAAGAGGTATGAAGAAAGGGGTATGAATAAAAGGGTACAAAGTTAGGAGTATGAATTTACGGGTATGAAGAAAGAGGTATGAAGTTAGGGGTATAAATTTAGGGGTATGAAGAAAGGGGTATGAAGTGAAGGGTATGAAGAAAGGGATATGAGACATTAATTGATTAAAAAGAGTGGTTTTTGTAAGTATTAAATTACTTAGGGGTATAAAGAAAGGGGTATGAATAAAGAGGTATGAAGTTAGGGGTATGAATTTAGAGATATGAAGAAAGGGGTATGAAGTTAGGGGGTGTGAAGTGAATGAAATTAGGGGTATGAAGTGAGGGGTATGAGACATTAATTGATTAAAGAAATGATTTTTGTAAGTATTAAAATAGTTAAGGGTATGAAGAAAGGGGTATGAAGTGAGAGGTATGAAGAAAGAGATATGCAATTTTAATTGATTAAAGAAGTGGTTTTTGTAATTATTCAATTACTTAGGGGTATAAATTGAGGGATATTTAGTGAGGGGTATGAACAAAGAGGTATGAAGAAAGGGGTATGAAGTTAGGGATATGAATAAATGGGTACAAAGTTATGGGTATGAAGTTAGGGAGTATTAAGAAAGGGGTATGAAAAAAGGGGTATGAAGAAAGGGGTTTGAAGAAAGAGGTATGAAGTGAGAGGTATGAAGAAATGGGTGTGAAGTGAGGGGTATGAATTTAGGGGTATGAGACCTTAATTGACTAAAATTAGGGGTATGAAGAGAGGGGTATGAAGAAATGGGTGTGAATTGAGGGGTATGAATTGAGGGGTATGAAGTTAGGGGTATTAAGTGAGGGGTATGAAGTTAGGGGTATGAGACCTTAATTGATTAAAGAAGTATTTTTTTAATTTTATTTTTTTTAATTATAAACTTTAATTTAAAAAAATTAAGAACTTTATAATTTTAATTTAAACTTTAATTTTTTTTCTTTTTTTCTTAGGAAATTTAAAATTTTAATTTTTTATCCTTAGAAAAAAAAACAAAAAAAAAATCAAAATGTTAGAAAATCAAAAAAATTTCAAAAATTTTAGAAAAAAATCAATGTTTTTTTTCAAAAAAAAAAGTCAATGTTTCTTCATACCTCTCACTTCACACCCCTAACTTCATACCCCTTTTTTCATACCCCTTTCTTCATAACCCTAACTTCATATCCCCTCACTTCATACCTGTCACTGATTGAATACCTATAAAAACTAATTCTTTAATCAATTGTGTGGAGGAGTTTGAATCCTCGAATTTAGTCCTTCCTACCACTTTAGCCAGAATCCCGACAAATCATCTCGAAGGTTCATCAGGAGAATACAGGAAATAGAGGGAGGAGTTAGAATCCGGGATTGAGGTGGTAGAAATTAATGTTTTGGAGGAATGTGGTAGTCCGGTGCTACAAAAGATAGTTAATCCGCCTTTTAGCCCCAAAAAGACCAGGAGTACTACTAAGTCACCCATTGACTATTGCAGTGAGAGAAATAAGGGGAGGATTTCTAATGCAGAGCTCAAAAGAATGAGGACTGACAATGAGATTGCCAGTGGCAAATAGAAAACATTGATTCAATAGGTTATCCTAGGGTTTGAAGAATCAAGAAAGCCTCCCCAAGGGAAGGGGAAGGGGAAAAACTCTAAAAATTCCAAATGAAGGTTCTCTCATGGAATGTGAGAGGCCTTAATGGCCAACCCACTCAAAGGGTGGTGAGTGAGTTAAGAAGGACGTACAATCCAACTATTGTGTTATCGCAAGAAACGAAACCGGCGCGAAGCCCAATCAAAATAAGTAGGAAAAAAAAATTGGAGCCAAGGGGACATGGTGTTCAAATAGGCTAGAGGAGCCCCGGGGGTCTCATGGTGATGTGGGATCCTCGGGTGGTGGAAGGAAGCATCATCCAAGATGATGATAGGGTGTTGAGTTTTTTCTTCCATGACATTGACAAAAATAGGTCGTGGATCTTCTCAAATGTCTATGCTCCTACTTCTATACAAGAAAGAGCTTCTTTGTGGGAGTATATGGGTAAACTTGGTGATGCTTTCCATGACATCCCGTGGGTGGTGGCTGGAGATTTCAATACGCCATTATACCCTTCAGACAAAAAGGGTGGTTTCGGGCTACCAACCAGAAGTATGGAAGATTTCAATGACTTCGTTAATTCAAACCATTTAATGGATGTGAGACTTAGAGGGGCCAAGTATACTTGGAGCAATAGGCGAGCTAGAATCCAGTTGATCCAGGAAAGACTTGATAGGTTTTTCTTATCAAAGGAGGCAATTGTTGGGTTTGGCGACTCGACCTTGCAAACTCTCCCCAAGATTTCTTCTGATCACAATCTCATCCTTTTGGAGGTTCCTAAGTCTAATTCCTTCAAAAAACCTTTTCGTTTCTAGTCAATGTGGATCGGGCACCCGGAGTTAAGAGAAAATATTTCAAGATGGTGGCGGCAACCCATCCAGGGAAGCTCAGGTTTCAAACTTGCTCAAAAGCTGAAAATAGTAAAGGATAATCTTAGAACCTGGAATAAGGAGGTGTTTGGGAACCTGTTTGAGAACAAGAAACATGTGGGAGAAAGGTTGTAGGTCATTGACAATTCCATACAAAATGGTGTTGGTGACGAAGGTACTAGGAAGGAGGAGCAAGCCAAGCTGTCAGAATATCACAATATTTTGGCTTGTGAAGAGATATACTGGAGAAAAAAATCAAGGGCTTTATGGCTAAAGGATGGTGACTTAAACTCAAAGTTTTTTCATGTCACAACTCCGAGAAAAAGTAATAACAAGATCGAGAGCCGGACCAAAGCGGATGGATCCAAAACCCGGATCTATTGGAGGTCGAGAGGAAGTTGTTGCTTATTTCAGCTCCCTTCTCGGAGAAGAATCCCCAGGTGTAGAGGAAGCCAAGGACTCTCTCCTCCAGGTTCATTCCTAGCATGGTTGATGAGGCCATGAATGGTAAGCTTCTTGCTCCATTCATCGATGAAGAAATCAGAAATGCTTTGTTTAGTATGGAACCTGAGAAGGCCCCTGGTCCTGATGGGTTCCCTCCTCGGTTCTTCCAAGCCTTTTGGGATTTGGTGAGAGAGGATGTCATTTCTGCTATCAAAGAGTTTTAGGCTTCAAAACATATCCCGAGAGGGTTCAAGTCCACCTTTTTAGCCTTGATTCCGAAAGGCTCATCTCCAGAGACAATGGCAGACTTTAGACCGGTTAGTTTATGTAACGTAACCTACAAGATATTAACTAAAGCCATGGCTAATAGAATGAAAGAAATATTACCCCTCATTATTGACCTTGGTTAGGGAAGCTCTGTTCAGGGGAGATCAATTTTTGATGGTGCTATCACTGTCCATGAAGCGTTGCACTCTGCAAAGCAAACCAACAAGGAGGTCTTTGCTCTAAAGCTTGACATGAACAAAGCTTTTGACCGCATTAACTGGGAGTTCCTCGATGGCTGTTTTTTTGAAGTTTTGGATTTCATCCTCGGTGGGTCAGGGTTGATAAAAGAATGTATTTTCGAACCTTAGTTCTCAGTTCTGGTCAATGGCACGACAGCTGGGTATTTTCAGAGTCATAGGGGGCTTAGACAAGGAGATCCGATTAGCCCAATGCTATTCATTTTAGTAGCAGAGGCACTTGGAAGAACCATAAAAGATACTTGTTCTACTGGGTTAATCTCGGGGATTAAAGCCACTTCTTTCACCAATCCAGTTTCTCACCAAAATTTGTTGATGACACTTTATTGTTGACTCACTCGTCTGTGGTTGAAGCTAGAAGGATTATGCACATTCTCCAACTCTACGAGGATGCGGCGGGTCAAAAGGTGAATTTCAACAAGAGTAAGCTTTACTTCCTCAACACCCCAATCCAGAGACAAGCTAGAATTGCTACGATTTTGGGATGTTCGATAGCGACTTTTCCTACATCTTATTTAGGCCTTCCCCTTTTCTATGGTTCTCCGAGAGAGTCGATGTGGGATAGAGTGGTTGAAAGAATTCAAAAGAAACTTCTTGGGTTTGGAAAGGTCACCTCTTATCTCAGTGCGAAGCTTACTCTCACTAAGGCATCCTTACAGAGAGCATCCCAGTTTATTTTCTATCTGTGTTTAAGGCCCCAACGGTTATGAGTTTACAAAAAAAAAAAATTTTTTTAAATAATTTTTTTTTTGTGTGGGGGGGGGGGGAAAAAGGGGGTTTCCTTTTTGGGGGGGGGGAAGGTTTGAAAGCGGAAAGAAATTGGGGGCTAGGACTAAGAAGAGTTGCTCACCTCAAACACTGCCTTTTAAATGAGAAAAGGATGGATAATAAAAATTAAAATTTAGAAGGATAAAGGTTTCTAAATGATTTGTTTTGTGGTGGGGGAGGGGTCATTTTGGGAGGGGGTGGGCCAAGGATGAAGTGAAGCTTTATCTTAGTTTCTCCTTGCAAGGATTAAAGAGACTGAGGGTCTAATGGGGGGAGGGTGGTGTTTTTATAAGATGGGATAGAGAGAGGCTTATATGGAAATAGATAAGGATCCAAGGGTTTGAAGAATACAAAGAGTAATAATCCTCATCACACAATTCATTCCCATGAGACCTTCGGGGCGCGTCCCTCTCCTTATCTTTTTGCCCCCCCCCCCTGCCTAATCTAAATTTATGTTTTGTGTTGTGATAGGGTTTTATAATGATATAGAACATGTTCAGAAAGGTCTGATAATATGTAAGCTATAGATTTGTGTGGTGTTAATTGGGAGTCCATCCACCATATTTTCCTTGAATGCCCAATCTCTTTGAGTGTTCTCAATGGGTTGTTTCAAGAATTTAGCATTTGTTGGTTCAGACCAGCTACCATCCTTGACCTCTTCCACCAATGGCCAAATCCATTTGTTAGCCTTAGAGCTAGGTGGGTCTTCTCTCCATTGGTAGTTTTTTCTCCACTATTTCCTTTCCCCTAGAGAAATCCTTGGATGAATCCTTCTTCAAACATTACTCTTTACGTCAGGAAACCGCCTGGTTGGTTCCAAACTCAATCTTTGATGGGTATTTATAGATTGAATAAGATGGGTTGTTAAAAATAGAGTTAATTTAATTTTCAAAATGGAAAATTCATGGTGGTATGTCACAAAGAGGCTAGGAGCATTTATGGAAAAAAAAAAATTAATTTAGGGGAGATTATGTCCTATATCAATAAAAAATAAATTAAAATTAAAAAAATAGATAAAAATTTAGGAAATAATGGGAGGGAAGAAAAAAAATTTAATGAAAATTTGTACGATATCGTGACATGTCTCTTTATCGCGACCAAAAAGAAGAGAAAGAGCAAGTGGAAAAAGTGTCGTGATATCGCGACGTGTTGTTTTTTTGTGACTAAAAGAGAAGAGAAGCGGCATAAGAGTAAAGGAAGAGACGAATGTCACGATTTCGTGACATGTCTCATTTTTGCGGCTGGAAGCGGCAGGAGAGCAAAGAAAGGAAGAATGTCGCGATTTCACGACATGTCTCATTTTCACGGCTGGAAGCGGCAGAAGAGTAAAGGAAGAGATGCATGTCGCAATTTTGCGACATGTCTCATTTTCGGCTGGAAGCGACAGGAGAGCAAAGCAAGGAAGAATGTCGCGATTTCGTGACATGTCTCTTTTTCACGGCTGGAAACGGCCGAAAAGCAAAGCAAGGAAAGAATGTCGCGATTTCGTGACATGTCTCATTTTCGTGACGGGAGGAAGCAAAGGAGCAAAGGAAGAGATGAATGTCACGATTTCACGACATGTCTCATTTTTGCAACTGGAAGCGGCCGAAAAGCAAAACAAGGAAAGAATGTCACGATTTCATGACATGTCTAATTTTCATGGCAGGAGGTAGCAAAGGAGCAAAGGAAGAGACGAATGTCGCGATTTCATGACATGTCTCATTTTCACGGATGGAAGAGGCCGAAAAGCAAAGCAAGGAAAGAGTGTCATGATTTTGCAACATGTCATTTTTTCACGACGAAAAGAGAAAAGAAAGAGGAGGAAGGAGAAGTGTCATGATATCGCGACATGTCGCAGTTTCACGACCAAAAGAAAAGAGAAAGTGTTAGAAGGCGGAGGTGTCGATCGCCTTTGTTCCAAGGTGTGGGTAAATTTTTGTAAGGGTACTACTCTTTGTTGGCTTTGTGTCCTTAGTAGAGGGCTAAACAGACTATCCATTTTGAGTTATTGTACCATTTTAGCATTGTGCTATTGTTGTAATAGGTTTTGGGTTAACCTGTAAAACCCGGTTGTAATGTTATTGTCCCTTGATTACCAAAAAAAAAATGTCTCATACCCCTAACTTCATACCCCTAACTTTAATCAATTAAGGTCTTAGATTTTAGGGTTTAAGTATTAGAACCATTTCTTCCATTGCAAATCACTCAAGCTCTTTCCTTCCTTAGCTTTTATTTTAAGTCAAATAAATTAAAAAAATCTTTCTATACTAACCAAATTTGCAAGATCAAGATTGCTACAAACTTTCCTTTTAATGTTAGGCACAATTATCCACTTTGATCCTACACTTATTCATCAAAAATCCAATATTTGAAATATTTTATTTATAACATTTAAAACCATCATCATTTAAGTTGTATTAGCTACAAACTTTCCTTTTAATGTTAGGCACAATTCTCCACTTTGATCCTACACTTATTCATCAAAAATCCAATATTTGAAATATTTGATTTATAACATTTAAAACCATCGTCATTTAAGTTGTATTAGCTTTAAGTGGATAATTTTAGATACACTATGAATATTTAATTTTAGATACCAATGTTGCTTCTCTGACTGCTCACATAGGGAGACTAGTCTACTTTACATCTAGCATGCATCACTATCAAATTGGATGGCTTGATATGTCTCTAGAGGACCAATGGTCTTGTAAGAAACACTCTAGATGAATTATCTTCTCCAATGATAAAGAGAGAAAACTAGATCATTTTTTTTAGTAACTTCAAGTGCATTTACTGCACGACATATAACCATATGTGTTACCCAATTAGAACAAACTCAATCGTCATTCTAGCTTAGGGACTAGTTACAATCTTGATGCATTCCTCCTAGACTACCCTGTAAGTGGTGAACTTGAACTACCATTTTTATAAGACCTTAATTGATTAAACAAGTGGTTTTTATAAGTATTCAATTACTTAGGGGTATGAAGCGAGGGGTATTTAGTGAGAGATATGAATAAAGGGGTATAAAGTTAGGAGTATGAAAAATAGGTATAAAGTTAGGGGGTATAAAGAAAGGGATATGAAGTGAGTGAAGTTAGGGGTATGAAGTGAGGGGTATGAGACACTAATTGATTAAAAAAATGGTTTTTGTAATTATTCAATTAGTTATTGGTATGAAAAGGGGGTATGAAATGAGGAGTATGAAAAAATGGGTATAAAGTGAGGGGTATGAATTTAGGGGTATGAAGTTAGGGGTATGAAGAAAGAGGTATGAAGTGAATGAAGTTAGGGGTATCAAGTGAGGGGTATGAGGCCTTAATTGATTTAAAAAGTGGGTTTTATAAGTATTCAATTAGTTAGGGTATGAAGAAAGGGGTATGAAGTGAGGGGTATGAAGAAAAGGATATGAGACATTGATTGATTAAAAAAATTATTTTTGTAAGTATTCAATTAGATAGGGGTATGAAGTAAGGGGTATTTAGTGAGGGTAATGAAGAAAGAGCTATCAATAAAGGGGTATGAAGAAAGGGGTATGAACTGAATGAAGTTAGGGGTATGAAGTGAGGGGTATGAGACCTTAATTAATTAAAAATTTAGTTTTTATAAGTATTCAATTAGGTAGGGGTATGAAGAAAGGAGTATGAAGTGAGAGGTATGAAGAAAGGGGTATAAAGTGAGGGGTATGAGACATTAATTGAATAAAAAATGGTTTTTGTAAGTATTAAATTACTTAAGGGTATGAAGTGAGGGGTATTTAGTGAGGGTTATGAAGAAAGGGGTATGAATAAAGGGGTATGAAGTTAAGGGTATGAAGAATGGGGTATGAAGAAAGGGGAATGAAGTTAGGGGTATGAAGCTAGGGGGTATGAAGTTAGGGGTATGAAGTGAGGGGTATGAGACCTTAATTGATTAAAAAAGTGGTTTTTGTAAGTTTTCAATTAGTGAGAGGTATGAAAAAAGGGGTATGAAGTGCGAGGTATGAAGAAAGGGGTATAAAGTGAGGGGTATGAAGAAAGAAATGTGAGACATTAATTGATTAAATAAGTGGTTTTTGTAAGTATTCAATTACTTAGGGGTATGAAGTAAGGGGTATTTAGTGAGTGGTATGAAAAAATGGATATGAATAAAGGGATGTGAAGAAAGGGGTATGAATAAAGTGATATGAATAAAAAGGTATGAAGAAAGAGATATGAGATATTAATTGATTAAAAAAGTGGTTCTTGTAAATATTCAATTACTTAGGGGTATGACATGAGGGGTATGAAGTGAGGGGTATGAAGTGAGGGATATGAATTTAGGGATTTAAATTTAGGGGTATGAAGAAAGGGGTATGAAGTTAGGGGTATAAAGAAAGGGGTATGAAGTGAATGAAGTTAGGGGTATGAAATGAGGGGTATGAGACCTTAATTGATTAAAGAAGTATTTTTGTAAGTATTCAATTATTTAGGGGTATGAATAAAGGGATATGAGACATTAACTGATTAAAAAAGTGGTTTTTCTAAGTATTCAATTACTTAGGGGTATGAAGTGAGGGGTATGAAGAAAGGGGTATGAATAAATGGGTATGAATAAATAGGTATGAATAAAGGGGTATGAAGTTAGGGGTATGAGTTAGGAGGTATGAAAATAAGGGTATGAATTTAGGGGTATGAAGTTACGGGTATGAATTTAGCGGTATGAAGTGAGGGGTTTTTTAAAGTATTCAATTAGTTAGGGGTATGAAGAAAGGGATATGAGACATTAATTGATTAAAGATGTGGTTAGTATTTTTTGTGGGTTGAAGTGAGGGGTATTTAGTGAGGGATATAAAGAAAGGGTTATGAATAAAGGGGTATGAATAAATGGGTATTAAGTTAGGGGTATGAAGAAAGTGGTATGATGTTAGGGGTATGAAGTTAGTGGGTATAAATAAAAGGGTATGAAGTGAGTAAAGTTAAGGGTATGAAGTAAGGGGTATGAGACATTATGAAGTAAGTATTCAATTAGTTATGGGTATGAAGAAAGGGGTATGAAGTGAGGGTTATAAAGAAAGAGGTATGAAGTGAGGGGTATGAAAAAAGAGATATGAAGTTAGGGGTACGAAGAAAGAGGTATGAAGTAAGGGATATGAAGTTAGGGGTATGAAGAAAGGGGTATGAAGTGAATGAAGTTAGGGGTATGAGACATTAATTGTTTAAAGAAGTGGTTTTTGTAAGTATTCAATTAGTTAGGTGTATGAAGTGAGGGGTATGAAAAAGAGATATGAAGTGAGGGATATGAAAAAGAGATATGAAGTTAGGGGTATGAAGAAAGAGGTATGAAGTAAGGGGTATGAAGTTAGGGGTATGAAGAAAGGGATATAAAGTGAATGAAGTTATGGGTATGAAGTGAGAGGTATGAGACATTAATTGTTTAAAGAAGTAGTTTTTGTAAGCATTCAATTAGTTAGGGGTATTAAGTGAGGAGTATGAAGAAAGAGATATGTGACATTAATTGATTAAATAAGTATTTTTTTTGTAAGTATTCAATTACTTAGGGGTATGAAGTGAGGGGTATGAATAAAGAGATATAAGACATTAATTAATTAAATAAGTGGTTTTTGTAAGTATTCAATTACTTAGGAATACAAAGTGAGGGGCATTTAGTGAGGGGTATGAAGAAAGGGGTATGAATAAAGGGGTATGAAGTTAGGCATATGAATTTAGGGATATGAAGAAAGAGTTGTGAAGTTAGGGTTATGAAGTGAGGGGTATGAGATTTATTGTTAAAGGAGTGTTTTTTATATGGGGGTGTGGGGTGTGAAGTGAGGGGTATGAAGAAAGGGGTATGGAGTGAAGGGTATGAAGAAAGGGATATGAGACATTAATTTATTAAAGAAGTAGTTTTTGTAAGTATTCAATTACTTAAGGGTATGAAGTGAGGGGTATGAAGAAAGGGGTATGAATAAAGTGGTATGAAGTTAGGGGTATGAATTTAGGGGTACAAGAAAAAGGGTATGAAGTTAGGGGGAATAAAAAAGGGATATAAAGTTAGGGGTATGAAGAAAGGGGTATGAAGTGAGGGATATGAAGAAAGGGGTGTGAAGTGAGGGGTATGAAGTTAGGGGTATCAGACCTTAATTGATTAAATTTAGGGGTATGAAGAGAGGGGCATTAATAAAGGCGTATAAAGTGAGGGGTATGAATTGAGGGGTATGAAGTTAGGGGTATGAAGTGAGGGGTATGAGACCTTAATTGATTAAAGAAGTGTTTTTTTTTAATTTTAATTTTTTTAATTGTAAACTTTAATTAAAAAAAATTAGGAACTTTAAAAATTTAATTTAAATTTTTTTTTTCTGAGGAACTTTAAAATTTTAATTTTAATCTTAATTTTTTAACCTTAGAAAAAAAAACAAAAAATCAAAACATTAGAAAATAAAAAAAAATTCAAAAACTTTAGAAAATCCAAAAAATATATATATATTTTTTTTAAATCAATGTTTCTTCATACCCCTCACTTCACACCCCTAACTTCATACCCCTTTCTTCATACCCATAACTTCATACCCCTAACTTCATAGATTTTTTCATACCCCTCACTAATTGAGTACTTACAAAAACCAATTCTTTAATCAATTAATGTCTCATACCCCTAACTTCATACCCCTCACTAATTGAATACTTAAAAAAATCAAATTTTTAATCAATTAATGTCTAATACCCCTAACTTTATACCCCTAACTTCATACCTCTCACTTCATACCCCTAACTAATTGAATACTTATAAAAAATACTAAACACTAAACCCTAAACCCTAAACCCTTATGTTAGGGATATGATTCATTAATTAATTAAAGAAGTGGTTTTTGTAAGTATTCAATTAGTTAGAGGTTTGAAGTTAGGGGTATGAGACATTAATTAATTAAATATGTAGTTTTTGTAAGTATTTAATTAGTTAGGGATATGAATTTAGGGGTATGAAGTTAGAGGTATGAAGAAATAGGTATAAAGTGAATGAAGTTAGGGGTATGAAGTGAGGGGAATGAGACCTTAATTGATTAAAAAAATTATTTTTGTAAGTATTTAATTTGTTAGAGGTATGAAGAAAGGGGTATAAAGTGAGGGGTATGAAGAAAGGGATATGAGACATTAATTGATTAAAGAAGTGGTTTTTGTAAGTATTCAATTACTTAGAGGTATGAAGTGAGGGGTATTTAGTGAGGGGTATGAAAAAGGGGTATGAAGTTAGGGGTATGAAGTTAGGGGTATGAAGAAAGGGGTATGAAGTGAATGAAGTTAGGGATATGAAATGAGGGGTATGAAGTAAGGGGTTTGAAGTTAGGGGTATGAAGAAAGGGGTATAAAGTGAATAAAGTTAGGGGTATGAAGTGATGGGTATGAGACCTAATTTGATTAAATAAGTGGTTTTTGTAAGTATTCAATTAGTTAGGGGTATGAAGAAAGGGGTATGAAGTGAGGGGTATGAAAAAATGATATGAAACATTAGTTAATTAATGAAGTGGTTTTTTAAGTATTCAATTACTTAGGGGTATGAAGTGAGGGGTATTTATTAAAGGGTATGAAAAAAGGGATATGATTAAAGGGGTACGAAGTTAGGGGTATGAAGAAAGAGATATGAAGAAAGGGGTATGAAGTTAGGGGTATAAAGTTAGGAGGTATGAAAGGTGTATGAAGTGAATGAAGTTAGGGGTATGAAGTGAGGGTTATGAGACCTTAATTGATTAAAGAATTGGTTTTTGTATGTATTCAATTAGTTAAGAGTATGAAGAAAGGGGTATGAAGTTAGGGGGTATGAATAAAAGGGTATGAAGTTAGGGGGTATGAAGAAAGGGGTATGATGTGAATGAAGATAAGGGTATGAAGTGAGGGGTATGAGACATTAATTAATTAAAGAAGTGGTTTTTGTAAGTATTCAATTAGTTAAGGATATGAAGAAATGGGTATGAAGTGTGGGGTATTAATAAAAGGATATGAGACATTAAGTAATTAAAGAAATGGTTTTTTAAGTATTCAATTACTTAGGGGTATGAAGTGAGGGGTGTTTAGTGAGGGATATGAATAAAAATCAATGAATAAAGGGGTATGAATAAAAGGGTATGAAGAAGGGGGTATAAAGTGAATGAAGTTAGGGGTATGAAGTGAGGCATATGAGACCTTAATTGATTAAAGAATTGGTTTTTGTAAGTATTAAATTAGTTGGGGGTATGAATAAAGGGGTGTGAAGTGAGGGGTATGAAGAAAAGGATATCAGACATTAATTTATTAAAAAAGTAGTTTTTATAAGTATTCAATTACTTAGGGGTATGAAGTAAGAGGTATTTAGTGAGGGGTATGAAGAAAGGGGTATGAATAAAGGGGTATGAAGTTAGGGATATAAATTTAGGGGTATGAAGAAAGGAGTATGAATTTAGGGGTATGAAGTTAGGGGGTATGAAGGGAATGAAGTTAGAGGTATGAAGTGAGGGGTATGAGACCTTAATTGATTAAAGAAGTTATTTTTGTAAGTATTCAATTAGTTAGAGGTATGAAGAAAGGGGTATGAAGTGAGGGATATGAAGAGAGGGGTATAAAATGAGGGGTATGAAGAAAAGGATATGAGACATTAATTGATTAAAGAAGTGGTTTTTTGTAAGTATTCAATTACTTAGGGGTATGAAGTGAGGGGTATTTAGTGACGAGTATGAAGAAAGTTGTATGAATAAAGGGGTATGAAATTAGGGGTATGAGTTAGAGGTATGAAGTTAGAGGTTATGAAGGAAGAGGTATTAAGAAAGGTGTATGAAGTGAGGGGCATAAATAAATGGGTGTGAAGTGAAGGCTATGAAGTTAGGGGTATGACCTTAATTGTTTAAAGTTAGGGGTATGAAGAGAGGGATATGAAGAGAGAGGTATAAAGTGAGGAGTATGAAGAAAGGGGTATGAATTGAGGGATATTTAGTGAGGGCTATGAAGGGGTATTTAGTGAGGGGTATGAAGAAATGAATATGAAAAATAGGGTATGAAGAAATGGATATAAAGTGAATAAAGTTAGAGGTATGAAGTGAGGGGAATGAGACTTTAATTGATTAAAAAGTAATTTTTGTAAGTATTTAATTTGTTAAGGGTATGAAGAAAAGGGTATAAAGTGAGGGGTATGAAGAAAAGGGTATGAAGTGAGGGTATGAAGAAAGGGATATGAGACATTAATTGATTAAATAAGTGGTTTTTGTAAGTATTCAATTACTTAGGGGTATGAAGTGAGGGGTATTTAGGGGTATGAAGTTAAGGGTATGAAATGAGAGGTATGAAGTGAATGAAGTTAGGGGTATGAAATGAGGGGTATGAAGTAAGGGGTTTGAAGTTAGGGGTATGAATAAAGGGGTATAAATTGAATGATGTTAGGGGTATGAAGTGATGGGTATGAGACCTTAATTAATTAAAGAAGTGGTTTTAGTAAGTATTCAATTAGTTAGGGGTATGAAAAAAGGGTATAAAGTGAGGGGTCTAAAGAAAGGGATATGAAACATTAATTAATTAAGGAAGTGGTTTTTCTAAGTATTCAATTTCATAGGGGTATGAAGTGAGGGGTATTTATTGAGGGGTATGAAGTTAAGGGTATGAAGAAAGGGGTATGAAGTAAGGGGTATTTATTGAGGGGTATGAAGTTAAGGGTATGAAGAAAGGGATATGAAGAAAGAGGTATGAAGTTAGGGGTATGAAGTTAGGGATATGAAGTGAGGGTTATGAGACCTTAATTGATTAAAGAAGTGGTTTTTGTAAGTATTCAATTACTTAGGGGTATGAAGTAAGGGGTATTTAGTGAGGGGTATGAAGAAATGAATATGAAAAAAGGGTATGAAAAAAGCAGTATGAATAAAGGGGTATGAAGGAAGGGATATGAGACATTAATTGATTAAAAAATTGGTTCTTGTAAGTATTCCATTACTTAGGGTTATGACATGAGGGTATGAAGTAAGGTGTATGAAGTGAGGGGTATGAATTTAGGGATTTGAATTTAAGGGTATGAAGAAAGGGGTATGAAGTTAGGGGTATAAAGAAATGGGTATGAAGTGAATGAAGTTAGGGGTATGAAATGAGGGGTATGAGACCTTAATTGATTAAAGAAGTGGTTTTTGTAAGTATTCAATTATTTAGGGATATGAAGAAAGGGAAATGAGACATTAATTGATTAAAGAAGTGATTTTTCTAAGTATTCAATTACTTAGGGGTATGAAGTGAGGGGTATTTAATGAGGGGTATGAAGAAAGGGGTATGAATAAAGGGGTATAAATAAATGGATATGAATAAAAGGGTATGAAGTTAGGGGGTATGAAGAAAGGGGTATGAAATTAAGGGTATGAAGTGAGGGGTATAAAGTGAGGGGTATGAAGTTAGGGGTATGAATTTAGGGATATGAAGTGAGGGGTATAAAGTGACGGGTATGAAGTGAGGAGTATGAGACCTTAATTGATTAAAGAAGTGGTTTTTTTAAATATTCAATTAGTTAGAGATATGAAGAAAGAGATATGAAGTGAGGGGTATGAAGAAAGGGGTATAAAGTGAGGGGTATGAAGAAAGTGATATGACATATTAATTGATTAAAGAAGTGGCTTTTGTAAGTATTCAAGAAGTGAGAGATATGAAGTTAGGGATATGAAGTGAGAGATATGAAGTTAGGGGTATGAGACATTAATTTATTAAATAAGTGGTTCTTGTAAGTATTCAATTACTTAGGGGTATGAAGTGAGGGGTATTTAGTAAGGGATATGAAGAAAGGGGTATGAATAAAGGGGTATCAATTTAGGGGTATAAAGAAAGTAGTATGAATTTAAGGGTATGAAATTAAGGGGTATGAAGAAAGGAGTATGAAGTGAGGGGTATAAAATCTTAATTGATTAAAGAAGTGGCTTTTATAAGTATTCAATTAGTTAGGGGTATGAAGAAAGGGGTATGAAGTCAGGGGTATGAAGAAAGGGGTATCAAGTGAGGGGTATGAGGCCTTAATTGATTAAAGAAATAGTTTTTGTAAGTATTCAATTACTTAGGGGTATGAAGTGAGGGGTATGAATTTAGGGGTATGAAGTTAGGGGTATGAAGTTAGGGGTATGAAGAAAGGGGTTATGAAGTTAGGGTTATGAAGTGAGGGGTATAAAGAAAGGGGTATGAAGAAAGGGATATGGAGTGAGGGGTATGAATAAAGGGGTGTGAAGTGAGGGGTATGCAGTTAGGGGTATGAAGAAAGGGGTATGAAGTTAGGTATATGAAGTTAGGGATATGAAGTGAGGGGTATGAAGTTAGGGGTATGAAACCTTAATTGATTAAAGTTAGGGGTATGAAGAAAGGGGTATGAAGTGAGGGGTATGAAGAAAGTGGTATGAATTAAGGGATATGAAGTTAGTTGTATGAAGTTAGGGGTATGAAGTGAGGGGTGTGAAGTTAGGGGTATGAGACCTTAATTGATTAAAGAAGTTATTTTTTTAATTTTAATTTTTTTAATTGTAAATTTAAATTTTAAAAAAAATTGGAACTTTAAAATTTTAATTTTAACTTTAATTTTTTTCTTTTTTTTCTTAGGAACATTAAAATTTTAATTTTAATTTTTTAACCTTAGGAAAAAACTAAAAAAATCATAACGTTAGAAAATCAATTTTTTTTTAACTTTAGAAAATCCAAAAAAAATCAATGTTTTTTCATACCCTTCACTTCACACTCCTATCTTCATACCCAATTCTTCATACCCCTCACTAATTGAATATTTACAAAAACCAATTCTTTAATCAATTAATGTCTCATACCCCTAACTTCATACCCCTAACTAATTGAATACTTACAAAAACCACTTCTTTAATCAATTAGTATCGCATACCCCTAACTTCAGTATTTAGGGTTTAGGGTATGAAGTTAGGGGTATAACATATTAATTTATTAATTAAGTGGTTTTTGTAAGTATTTAATTAGTTAAGGGTATGAAGTTAGGGGTATGAAGTGAATGAAGTTAAGGGTATGAAGTGAAGAGTATGAGATCTTAATTGATTAAAGAAGTGGTTTTTGTAAGTATTCAATTAGTTAAGGGTATGAAGTGAGGGGTATGAAGAAAGGGGTATGAGACATTAATTAATTAAAAAAGTGGTTTTTGTAAGTATTCAATTACTTAGAGGTATGAAGTGAGGGGTATTTAGTGAGGGGTATGAAGAAAGGGATATGAAGAAAGGGGTATGAAATTAGGGATATGAATTTAGGGGTATGAAGAAAGGGGTATGAAGTGAGGGGTATGAAGAAATGGGTGTTAAGTGAGGGGTATGAAGTTGGTTGTATGATGTGAAGGGTATAAAGTGAGGTGTATGAAGTGAGGGGTATGAAGTTAGGGGTATGAGACCTTAATTGATTAAAGAAGTGTTTTTTTTTAATTTTAATTTTTTTAATTGTAAACTTGAATTAAAAAAAATAGGAACTTTAAAATTTTAATTTTAACTTTATTTTTTTTTTTTCTTTTTAATTTTAATTTTAAATTTTTAAACTTAGAAAAAAAAACAAAAAAATCAAAGCATTAGGAAATCAATTTTTTTCAAAAATTTTAGAAAAAAAAAAAAAATCAATGTTTTTTCAAAAAAAAAGTCAATGTTTCTTCATACCCCTCACTTCACACCCCTAACTTCATACCCCTTTCTTCATACCCCTCACTTCATACCCCTCACTAATTGAATACTTACAAAAACCAATTCTTTAATCAATTAATGTCTCATACCCCTAACTTTATACCCATCACTTCATACCCCTAACTAATTGAATACTTACAAAAACCACTTCTTTAATCAATTAATGTCTTATAACCCTAACTTCAGGGTTTAGTGTTTAGGATTTAGTTAAAGAAGTAATTTTGATAAGTATATAATTAGTTAAGGGTATGAAGTTAGGCATACGAGACATTAATTAATTAAAGAAGTGGTTTTTGTAAATATTTAATTAGTTAAGGGTATAAAGTTAGAGGTATGAAGTATGGGGTATGAAGTATAGGGTATGAAGTATTGATTAAATAAGTGGTTTTTGTAAGTATTCAATTACTTAGGGGTATGAAGTGAGGAGTATTTAGTGAGGGGTATGAAGAAAGACGTATGAAGTTAGGGGTATAAAAAATTGGTTTGAAGTTAGGGGTATAAAATTAGGGGGTATGAAGAAAGGGGTATGGAGTGAATGCAGTTAGGGGTATGAAGTGAGGGGTATGAGACCTTAATTAATTAAAGAAGTGGTTTGTTTAAGTATTCAATTAGTTAAAGGTATGAAGAAATGGGTATGAAGTGAGGGGTATGAAGAAATGGGTATGAAGTGAGGGGTATTTAGTGAGGGGTATAAAGAAAGTGGTATGAATAAAGAGGTATGAAGTTAGGGGTATGAATTTAGAGATATGAAGAAATGGGTATGAAGTTAGGGGTGTGAAGTGAATGAAGTTAGGGGTATAAAGTGAGGGGTATGAGACATTAATTGATTAAAGAAATAGTTTTTGTAAGTATTCAAATAGTTAGGGGTATGAAATGAGCGGTATGAAGAAAGATATATGAGATTTTAATTTTTTAAAGAAGTGGTTTTTGTAAGTATTCAATTACTTAGGGGTATGAATTGAGAGATATTTAGTGAGAGGTATGAACAAAGAGGTATGAATAAATGGGTATGAAGTTAGGGATATGAAGAAAGGGGTACAAAGTTATGGGTATGAAGTTAGGGAGTATTAAGAAAGGGGTATGAAAAAAGGGATATGAAGTTAGGGGTATGAAGAAAGAGGTATGAAGTGAGAGGTATGAAGAAAGGGGTGTGAAGTGAGGGGTATGAAGTTAGGGATATGAAGTTAGGGGTATGAAGAGAGGGGTATGAAGAAAGGGGTATGAAGTGAGGGGTATGAATTGAAGGGTATGAAGTTAAGGGTATTAAGTGAGGGGTATGAAGTTAGGGGTATGAGACCTTAATTGATTAAAGAAGTATTTTTTTAATTATAAACTTTAATTTAAAAAAATTAGGAACTTTAATATTTTAATTTAAAATTTATTTTTTTTTCTTTTTTTCTTAGAAACTTTAAAATTTAAATTTTTTATCCTTAGAAAAAAACAAAAAAAATCAAAATGTTTGAAAATCAATTTTTTTTAAAAACTTTAGAAAAAAAAATCAATGTTTTTTTTCAAAAATAAAAGTCAATGTTTCTTCATACCCCTCACTTCACACCCCTAACTTCATACCCCTTTTTTCATACCCCTAACTTCATACCCCTAACTTTATATCCCCTCACTTCATACCCCTCATTGATTGAATACCTATAAAAACCAATTCTTTAATCAATTAATGTCTCATACCCCTAACTTTAATCAATTAAGGTCTTAGAGTTTAGGGTTTAAGTATTAGGGTTGAGGGTTTAGGTTTTAGGGTTTATAAGGTCTAGGGTTTAGGGTTTTAGGGTTTTAGGATTTAGGGTTTAGGGTTTTAGGGTTTAGAGTTTAGGGTTTAGGGTATGAAGTTAGGGGTAGGAATTGAGGGGTATGAAGTTAGGGGTATGAGACCTTAATTGATTAAAGAAGTGTTTTTTTTTAATTTATTTTTTTTAATTGTAAACTTTAATTTTAAAAAAAATAGGAACTTTAAAATTTTAATTTTAACTTTAATTTTTTTCTTTTTTTCTTAGGAACTTTAAAATTTTAATTTTCGTTTTAATTTTTTACCCTTAGAAAAAAAAAATTCAAAAAATTTAGAAAATCCAAAAAAAATATTTTTTTCAAAAAAAAATCAATGTTTCTTCGTACCCCTCACTTCACACCCCTAACTTCATACCATTTCTTCATACCCTTAAATTCATACCCCTAACTTCATACCCCTTTCTTCATACCCCTCACTAATTGAATACTTACAAAAAATAATTCTTTAATCAATTAATGTCTCATACCCCTAACTTCATATCCCTAACTTCATACCTCTCACTTCAAACCCCTAACTAATTGAATACTTATAAAAACAACTTCTTTAATTAATTAATGTCTCATAACCCTAACTTCAGGGATTAGGGTTTAGGGTTCAGGGTTTAGTTAAAGAAGTGGTTTTTGTAAGTATTCAATTAGTTAGGGGTATGAAGTTAGGGGTATGAGACATTAATTGATAAAAGTAGTTATTGTAAGTATTTAATTAGTTAAGAGTATGAAGTTAGGGGTATGAAGAAAGGGATATAAAGTGAATGAAGAAAGGGGTATGAAGTGAGGGGTATAAAGAAATAGGTATGAAGTGAGAGGTATGAACAAAGTGATATGAGACATTAATTAATTACAAAAATGATTTTTGTAAGTATTCAATTACTTACATGTATGAAATGAGAGATATTTAGTGAGGTGTATGAAGAAAGGGGTGTGAATAAAAGGGTATGAAGTTAGGGATATGAAGAAAGGTGTATGAAAAAAGTAATTTTTTTTTTTTTTTTGTTTTTTGTTTTTTGTTTTTTGTTTTGTTTTTGTTTTTTTTGTGTTTTTTTTTTTGTTTTTTTTTTTTTGTTGTTTTTGTTGGGTATGAAGAAAGGGTATGAAGAAAGGGTATGAAGTTAGGGATATGAAGAAAGGGTACAAATTGGGTATGAAGTTAGGGAGTATTAAGAAAGGGGTATGAAAAAAGGGTATGAAGTTAGGGGTATGACAAAAGGGGTACGAAGAAAGAGGTATGAAGTGAGAGGTATGAAGAAAGGGGTGTGAAGTGAGGGTATGAAGTTAGGGGTATGAGACCTTAATTGATTAAATTTAGGGGTATTAAGAGAGGGATGTTAAGAGATGGGTATGAAGAAAGGGGTATGAATTGAGGAGTATGAAGTTAGGGGTATTAAGTGAGGGGTATGAAGTTAGGGGTATGAGACCTTGATTGATTAAAGAAGTATTTTTTTAATTATAAACTTTAATTTAAAAAAAATTAGAAACTTTAAAATTTTAATTTTAACTTTAATTTTTTTTCTTAGGAACTTTAAAATTTTAAATTTTTATCCTTAGAAAAAAAATCAAAATGTTAAAAAATCAATTTTTTTTCAAAAACTTCAAAAAAAAAATCAATGTTTTTTTTCAAAAAAAAAGTCAAAGTTTCTTCATACCCCTCTCTTCACACCCCTAACTTCATACCCCTTTATTCATACCCCTAACTTCATATTCCCTCACTTCATACCCCTCACTGATTGAATACCTATAAAAACCAATTCTTTAATCAATTAATGTCTCATACCCCTAACTTTAATCAATTAAGGTCTCAAGGTTTAGGGTTTAAGGATTAGGGTTTAGGGTTTAGGGTTTATAAGGTCTTGGGTTTAGGGTTTTAGGGTTTTAGGATTTAGGGTTTAGGGTTTAGAGTTTAGGGTTTAGGGTTTAGGTTTTATGGGTATGAAGTTAGGGGTAGGAATTGAGTTGTATGAATTGAGGGGTAAGAAGTTAAGGGTATGAAGTGAGGGGTATGAAGTTAGGGGTATGAGACCTTAATTGATTAAAGAAGTGTTTTTTTTTTTTTAATTTTAAACTTTAATTAAAAAAATAGGAACTTTAAAATTTTAATTTTAACTTTAATTTTTTTATTTTTTTAGGAACTTTAAAATTTTAATAAAAAAAATTAAAATGTTAGAAAATCAAAATTTTTCAAAAACTTTAGAAAATCCAAAAAAAAATAAATGTTTTTTTAAAAAAAATCAATGGTTATTCATACCCCTCATTTCACACCCCTAACTTCATACCCCTTTCTTCATACCCCTAATTTTTTGCTTTCTATTTGAAAAATTCAAATTTTATGGAAGACCCTCTCTCCTAGCCAGAGTTCTTGAAAGAGTTGCATGCAGACAAGGCACCAAAGTCAAACATGTTCCACTTATTTTGAAGTTATACAATTGTGATTTTTCCAGGAGTTTGCACTTGGGCAAAAAAGTTATTTCTTCCATGTTCGAAAAGTGGAGTAAGGATAGGCAACTTAAACATATTGCACAAGCCATCATCTATTGGAGGAATCACAAACCTCTCAGATCCTATCTTTGCAAGAATAAAATTTTGTAAAGGGATTTTTTTTCCATCTTGTTTATCATATTTTTTAATGCACCTTTGTAACAGGGTGGGTGTTTGTTTTTGGGGTTGAGCCTGGGAATATTTAATATGTATTTTTTACCATTTGGTCTATAAACCTATAGTTTGTATTTAATGTTTGGGAATAATGTTTTATCCCACATGCATTATTTTTTGGCTCCTCCCTAGAGTTAGGATTATAAAAAGAGGATATTATACCCCTATAAGACTCACACTCCACTGTTGAGACCCAAAAGGTCGAATGCGTTCGGATTTTTTTAGTTGTATAATTCCTTTTTTCGGAATAAAAATTCTTTTTCAGCATTTTTGTTCCTTCCTAACTCATTATTTTTATTTTTCTCTAAAAACACCATTAAAAAACATTTTGTTGTGGTTATTATGCTCTTCACTTACCATGTAACACAATCTGGTGAACCATAAATACTCCAACACTAGTAGTATGCTCTTCACTTGTCGTGTAATACGATATGGTGAATCAAAAACTAGCACATGTTTTTTTAATAGAGTACTTCTATGCCATGTTTCCTTCTAAGCTAAGTCTCATAATTTATCAAATAAAAAATTATTAAAAATTAACTTGAGCAACGCTACGAGAGTCTTGAGCCATTATCCCATATTTATTCCACAATGGCCCTCATGGTGGTATATAAAGCACAACACCCACATAGAGCTTTGCAAATCGGGAAGCAAGATTTTGGGTTAAATGCCCAAGTGGATGCATGTGAACCATGACCCAACCCCTCAAACGAGCAAATCATGGCCCAGCAATATGCTCCATCCTCTCCCATGGATCATTGCTCAATGGTGGTGAGTGTGGAATTTTCCCCATGTGTGGTTTCCATTGGCTATTTTCCCTCATGGGTCCCAAGTTAATTCTAGGGTCCATTATTCGCTCCTCCCGTACTACCCAGTCTCATAATTTATCAAATAAAAATTTATTAAAAATTAACTTGAGCAACGCTGCAAGAGTCTTGAGCCATTATCCCACATTTATTCCATAATGTCTGTCATGGTGGTATATAAAGCACAACACGAGCTTTGCAAATCGAGAAGCAGACTTTTGGGTTAAATGCCTAAGTGGATGCACGTGAACCATGACCCAGCCCCTCAAATGAGTGAATCATGGCCCAAAAATATGCTCCATCCTCTCCCGTGGGAGCATCGCTCAATGGTGGTGAGTGTGGAATTTCCCCATGTGTGGTTTCCATTGGTTGTTTTCTATCATCGACCCTAAGTTAATTCTAGGGTCCATTATTCGCTCCTCCCATATTGCCCAGTCTCATAATTTATCAAATAAAAAATGATATGAATAAAGAGGTATGAATTTAGGGGTATGAAGAAAGGAATATGAGATATTAATTAATTAAAGGGGTTTGGAGTTTTTTTATTTTTTTCATAGGAACTTTAAAATGTTAGAAAATCAATTTAGTTTTAAAAGCTTTAGAAAATCCAAAAAAATCAATGTTTTTTTTCAAAAAAATAGATCAATATTTCTTCATACCCCTAACTTCATACCCCTTTCCTGATACCCCTCACTAATTAAAAAATTACAAAAACCAAATTTTTAATCAATTAATATCTCATACCCCTAACTTCATACCCCTATTAGTTAATTGATTAAAGAAGTGGTTTTTGTAAGTACGAAGTGAGGGTTATTTAGGGGTATGAAGTTAGGGGTATGAACAAAGGGGTATGAAGTTAGGGGTACGAAGAAAGAGGTATGAAGTGAGGGGTATGAAGAAAGGGGTGTGAAGTGAAGGGTATGAAGTTAGGGGTATGAGACTTTACTTGATTAAAGTTAGGGGTATGAAGAAAGGGGTATGAAGTTAGTTGTATGAAGTTAGGGGTATGAAGTGAGGAGTATGAAGTTGGGGGTATGAGACCTTAATTGATTAAATAATTGTTTTTTTTTTTTTTAAATTGTAAATTTTAATTTAAAAAATTAGGAACTTTAAAATTTTAATTTTAACTTTAATTTTTTATTTATTTTAACTTTAATTTTTTTAATTGTAAAATTTTAATTTTTTTTTTTGATAGGTAACAAATTATTTACAGTGGGTTTTTTGAAAAGGGTCCCAAAACCTTAATTACAATAATAGCCGAAGCATTAAAATGAAAACAAAAAATCGGGCCAGACCTGGGGGCCCTGATGACTACAGAAAACGTTATGGCACAAAATAACCTTACAAATTCGTAAGCCTTCAAAAAACAGCAGCGTCAGATAGGGGCGACAACCTCTAGGAACAACAAAAAATGAAAATTGAAAACCTTTAGGCCGCCAAAGGCCAGAAGGGCCCTGCTAACTAGGCCCTGAGACGTCCTCAAACCGCTTGGACCCTGTCACGGGGAAGCCTAGACTCCAATGTTGACAGCCTGGTCGGAATGATCCTGCATCACGATTTGAACTAGGCCTATAGGGAAGTGTGAGGACCAGGTGGTGAAATCTTCAGCGGTAATGGCTAGATTTGCCATGAAATCAGCATCCCTGTTACCTTCTCTGAACATGTGCTAAAAGGCGTGATTGGGGAAGCCCTAAAGAATGAAAAGGGCCTCCTATATGGAATTATGGAATCACCAGGAGCAAGAATCAGGCCTGTTGGCAGCTTTGATTATGACTTGGGAATCGCCTTCGATGATGATATTTGAGGGGGAGCCCCTAAGGGCCGAGAGGCCACTGAGCAGGCCGACTGCTTTGGCAAAATTGTTGGTTTGTCTACCTAGCGGAACCGCAAAGGCTATGATCAGTTCCCTGTTACAGTCTCTGATGACCTTGCCCGCCCCAGAGGCCCTGGGGTTGCCTTTGGAGGCACCGTCGAAATTGAGCTTAAGCCAATCGGGGGGGAGTCCACCTGGTTAGGGAGCGTCGGGAGGGGGCGAGAGGGGGAGCAGGGGGTAAAGCTGAATGTCGAGGGAGGAGAGCAGGGAGGCTTCGCTCGATCATCGGGGCTCCTCAAAAAATGGAATGAGATGGGAATTCTCGATGGCAAAGGAGACTGTCTTTGTCGCTATCCACTGGGGGGAGCGGGCCGGGGAGGAAAAGGCTCACCTATTACATTCAAGCCTAATTTTCCAGAGCATATGAGGAAGGCAGGCCTTCCAGAGGAAGCAAAGAAAGGGGTGGGCCACTGTGATAGGAGATCAGAAATGGAATTGGGGGCCACCCACTGAACGAAGAAATGGGAGAGGATGAGGCCCAGGACTTCGGAGGAGAAAGAACAGTTTATGAAAAGGTGATTGGTTGATTCCCAAGCGACATGGCAGAGGAAGCATCTGTTAGGGATCTGGAAACCCCTCTTGATCAGATTCTTGATCGTGAGGATTCTATTTTGAACGGCCACCCAAACGAAATGGCTAATTTTGGGGATCAAATTCTTGGCCCAGACCTGCTGGGTTGGGAAGGTGGTCGCCCCCGGGGTTCTCTGAATGTGGTAAGCTGACTTGACTAAAAAAATGCCACTATGAGAGACATGCCACACACATCTGTCACTGTCTCTAAAATATGGGATGACATTCGCACTGAGGATGCATTGAAGCTTGGCAGCTTGAAGCGGGAACCTGGGGTTCAAGATGGGTTTCCAGATGGTCTGCCCCTGGAACTGGGTCATGTAATCAGACGCTTAGGGGCCTCATTCTGCAAGACCTGGTTTGAGGAGGAGAAGCTCCCTATCTAAGCTCAAGGCATCATTGAGAATCCACCTGTCCTCCCAAAATTCAATCTTGGCTCCGTCCCCAAGAATCCATCTGGTCCCTTGCTGAACAATGTCTTTGGTGGAATGTAGGGACTTCCAAAAGGCATATCTGTCGTAGGGCTGGGTGTCACTGAGGAAGGGGTGGTTGTGGTAGTACTTCCTACACATAATGCAAACCCATTCGTCGGAGGTATTGGTGTGAACCTTCCAGGCATGTTTGGACATAAGGGCCTTGTTCATGGGGACCACCCATCTGAGCCCGATCCCCCCCTTTCCTTTGGGATGGCAGACCAGGGGCCAGGAGATCAGGGGAATCCTTTTCTTGTCCTTGTATCCTGACCAGAGGAAGCATTTCTAAATTTGCTCGATGAGGGAGGCAATGAAGGCTGAAATTCTGAAGACAGACATGAAGTATATCGGTATGCTTTGGAGGACTAACGCCAAGAGGGTGGCTCTGTCGGCCTGCGAGAGGAGGTGGATTTTCCAGGGGGCAAGTTTCCTTTGGATACACTCAATCATCCCATTCCATAGTGTCTTGGAATACACCCTTGTGAACAGAGGAAGCCCAAGGTAGGAAGAGGGGAGGGAGTCGGGGGAGCATCCAAGGATCTGCTCGATTCTGATTTGCCTAGCCAAGGGGTTGTTGATGAAGAAAATATTACTTTTTTGAAGGTTGATTTTTTGCCCAGCTGCCTCCTCATACAGGGTCAGGATGTTCTTGAGGGCCTTAGCTTAAGGGACCGAGGCCGAGGAGGCAAGGATGGTGTCGTCCACAAATTGCTAGTGGGACATGGGGGGTAGGCCCTACGCCGGTCTAATGCCTGAGATAAGACTGTGAACCATAGCATTTGAAATGGTTCACCCCAAGGCCTCATCCAGGATAATGAAGAGAATTGTGGATAGGGGATCACCTTGTTAGAGGCCTTTGGAGCTGGGGAAGAACCCGACCGGGGATCCATTAACGAGGATTGAGAACCAAGGGGAGGACACACACTTATTGATGAGTTGGACCCAGGAAGGGTGGAACCCAAATTTGAGGAGGACCTTGGTCAGGAAGCTCCAATCAACCCTATCAAAGGCCTTATTCATATCAAGCTTGAGCAGGAAATGGGCCTTTTTGGATAGGACTGCTGAGTGGATGGCCTCGTGCATGATGATGACCCCATCTGTTATCAACCTACCTTTGACTAAACTTCCCTGATAGGGGGCAATGATTAGGGGGAGGATGTCCTTGAGGTGGGTGGTCATGGCTTTAGTCAAGATTTTATAGAGGACATTGCACAAGCTGATGGGGCAAAAGTCTAACAGGGATCTGGCCACCTGAGTCTTCGGGATCAGGGTTATGAAGGTGGTGTTGATGCCTCTGGGGATGGATCTGGAAAACTGTAGGTCCCAGATGGCAGCACACACATCATGTCCAATGATGTCCAAAAAATACTGGAAGAAGTAGAGAGGAAACCCATCCGAGCCCAGGGCTGCCTCAGCCTTCATGGAAAATGTGGCAGCTTGGATTTTGGGGTCAGACAGGGCCTACACCAGCTTCGCATTTGCCATGGTTGGGACAGACAACGGGATGTGATCTAGAATGCAATCAGCCACCTTTGAGGACATAGGAGGTCCATCGCCTAGGATCTCTTGAAATAAGTGGACTACCTCAGCATGGATGTCCTCCTCCTTAGTGATGGTTCTACCATTGCTATCAACCAGCTCGACAATTCTGTTGGAACCCCTATTTCGGAGGGTCGATGCATGAAAGAACTTGGTGTTTGCATTGCCATCTTGGATCCACAGAGCACGTGACTTCTGCCTCCAAAAGGCTTCTTCCCTGGCCAATATATTATGGTACTTGTTGAGGGCAATGCGCTCCTCTTCCCTGAGCCTCGCTTCTTGGGAGCCTGCTTGGAATCTGGACTCAATCTCTTCGAGTTTTTTTTGGATAGCCTCCTTTCTTTTGAATATGTTACCAAACACTTCCTTGTTCCATGCCTTAAGGTGTTCTTTGATGCATCTCAGCTTGTAGAAGACTTGCTCAGTGGGGTGACCAGGGACTGGGGGAGCCCACCAGCAGTTGACCTGGGCCCGGAGGTCGGGGTGGTGCAGCCACATGGACTCAAACTAGAAGGGCCTCTTGGGGGGGGCGATGATCAATTTTGAGGAGGAGGGGGTTGTGGTCAGACCCAATTTTGGGGAGGGCCAATAGGGTGGCATCAGAAAAAATGGGGAGGGCTTCCTTGGACAAGAAGACTCTATCCAATCTAACCTGAATGTGGCTAGGTCCTGCTCTTTTGTTAGACCATGTGAACCAGGATCCCTTCAGGCTGACATCCATGAGCTCATTGAGGGCGATAAATGCCCCAAAGTCATCCATGCTTTTGATCTTGACCTCAGAGCCCCCGCATTTGTCAGAGGAAAATAGGGGTCTGTTGAAGTCTCCGAACAGGATCCAGGGCAGGGGAGCAAAAGCTTCTCTCATCGAGCTGATTTCCTGCCAAAGCCTTGCTTTCTCAATGGGGCTATTGGGGGCATAGACATTGGATAGAATCCATGATCGCTTTGATTTGAGACAGTGAACCAAAATATTAATAATCCTAGGTGACGAAGAAATGAGCCTTCCATCATAAGACCAGGGGTCCCACATGCACATAAGGCCCCCGACTGAGCCAGTCACGGGGGTGGAGAGAAACTCGCAGTTGCGCCAGGTAGCATGGGATATCCTTTGAGCAGTGGCATCATCTATCTTGGTATCCTGAAGGAGGATGAAGGATGGGCGGTGGTCCCTGTAGAGTTGATTGATGATCCTTTTCTTGGGGACCCCATTGAGTCCCTTGATGTTCCAAGAGATGAGTTTCATTTGGCACCCTTGTGGGGTCACTTACCGCCTTTCCTGCCTGAGCGAGGGGTTTGGATCGGGCATCGTCCACCTTATGAGAGCTCATGCCAACGTTGGAGAGCGTAGTCTGGGAGCCATTAGCTATGTCATCCTCTGTGATCCTTGATCGTTGTTCACACAGGGTGGGCCACCCTCGTTTGATTTTGCTAAAATCTATGGAAAAGGACCTGCTCTGGGTCATTTTGGGGCTAACTTCGTCGGGCTCAGACAAAGAGCTGGCTTCGATATCGCCATCAGATCGCTCAAATCCACACACCAAGGGGGTAGGCTCTAGGGAGGATTCCTGGGGGGCAGGGCCAGGCGGGGGTGAGGGGGGAGGAGTGGGTCCCGGTTGGAGGGGGAGCCGATGGGGAAGGGGGTCTGTGCCTCAAGATGAAGTTGGTAGTCGGGGCTTGAGGGGAAGAAGCTAGAATGGGAAGCAGGAGGGAGTCTGGGATCGGGTCCCTAGAGGGGTCACTGGGAATAAGAATCTGGGAAAGGTCACCCTCCAAGTCGGGCCTACCAAGGGGGGCCTTTGGGCTCGACGGGGAGACATCCTTGTGGGAAGCACTAGGGTCGGGACGAGGGGGACCCTAGGATGGGGCCCGACCAGATCTGCGAGGGGGTTTGGGATTAGGGTCATCAGCCTTTCTGGATGCTAGGCATTAGGGAGGGAGGTGGCCCTGAGAGCTGTAAGAGGTGCAGAAAGTAGGTTTATTTTTGTAGATTAGGGTTTAACGCCAGAAGAAGGACCCAGAAGAGATGGTAACCGAGGAGGGGAGCTCAGATTCAAAATTGGTGTTAGCATAGAACCTGGCATGCACCATACGGGAGCCAGCCTTGGTCGCGGGATCAAAGGCCACCAGGTCTCTGACCAACTGAGCAATGAGCTTTAGGACGTCTTCATGCCACAGATGAAAGGGAAGGTCCGAGAGGCAAACCCAGATCGGGGCAAAGTTGATGCTTTGGGTGCTGGGGTGAAAATTTGTACCATAACATCTGAGAAAAAGACTTTTACGACCCAAGAACCAGGGCCCGCCCAATAGGATCTTCTCAGTGTCCTCACTGTTGTCGATTTTAATAATGAAGAAGCCTTTGGATAGGGCAACCAGCTGAATATGCCTAGAGACCTTCCATTTGGTAGCCTCCCATCTGGGGATAGTCTCCATGTCTGGGCGCCCGCCCAGGAACTTCCCAACCAAGGAAGACGATGATTCAGAAATCGGAGATGAATAAACCTCCTCCTGGATGGAAATGTGGGTGCCTTGAAGGGAAAGCCCTGTGCCCAAGGCCTGAGCAGGGGTCATGGAACCCACCAAAATCTATTGGTAGGAGGGTTTGGGCCCTCCCGAGGTAAGCCCTTGCCCAGGATCAGGGGGCTTCTTCCTGAGGCCATCCGTCACATCGAGGTCGGGCAGAGGGCGTGGGCCCAGGATCCCGTCCCCACCCAGCCCACCATCCAGCTCAAGCAAGTAGCCCCCTTCTGACCCTACCACAGAATCACCTGGTTCGGGCTCGGGCCTAGACGTACCTGTTCCTAACCCTGGTGTCGATCCTGCCTAGTAACCTGTGCCCTATTTTGGATTCGATCCCAGCCCTGCACCCACTTCTACTCCAAACCTTGCTCTTGCTATCGCTACTGTCATCTCCCTCCTCCCAACCTCTCCAAATTCATAAAATTTTAATTTTAACTTTAATTTTTTTTTCATTTTTTTTAGGAACTTTAAAATTTTAATTTTAATTTTTTTAACCTTAGAAAAAAAACAAAAAATCAAAATGCTAGAAAATAAAAAAAAATTCAAAAACTTTAGAAAATATAAAAAAAAATCAAAGTCTCTTCATACCCCTCACTTCACACCCATAACTTCATACCCCTTTCTTCATACCCCTAACTTCATACCCCTCACTTCTTACCCCTCACCAATTGAATACTTTCAAAAACCAATTCTTTAATCAATTAATGTATTATACCCCTAACTAATTGAATACTTACAAAAAATCACTTTTTTAAATCAATTAATGTCTCATAACCCTAACTTTAGGATTTAAGGTTTAGTTAAAGAAGTGGTTTTTGTAAGTATTAAATTAGTTAGGGTATGAGACATTAATTGATTAAAGAAGTAGTTTTTGTAAGTATTTAATTAATTAGGGGTATGAAGTTAGGGGTATGAAGAAAGGGCTATGAAGTTATGGCTGTGAAGTGAGGGGTATGAAGAAACATTATTATTTTTTAAATAACATTGATTTTTTTTTCTAAATTTTTTTAATTAGTTAAGGGTATGAAGAAAGAGGTATGAATTTAATGAAATTAGGGGTATGAAGTGAGGGATATGATATCTTAATTGATTAAAAAAGTGGTTTTAGTAAGTATTAAATTAGTTAGGGGTATGAAGAAAGGTGTATGAAGTGAGGGGTATGAAGTGAGGGGTATGAAGAAATGGGTATAAAGTAAGGGGTATTAAGAAAGGGATGTGAGACATTAATTGATTAAAGAAGTGATTTTTGTAAGTATTCAATTACTTAGGGGTATCATACCCCTAACTTCATACCCCTCACTTCCTCATACCCCTCACTTCATACCCCTCACCAATTGAATACTTTCAAAAACCAATTCTTTAATCAATTAATGTGTCATACCCCTAACTTCATACCCCTAAATAATTGAATACTTACAAAAAACCACTTTTTAATCAATTAATGTCTCATAACCCTAACTTTAGGATTTAGGGTTTAGTTAAAGAAGTGGTTTTTGTAAGTATTAAATTAGTTAGGTGTATGAAGTTATGGGTATGAGACATTAATTGATTAAAGAAGTAGTTTTTTAAGTATTCAATTAATTAGGGGTATGAAGTGAGGGGTAGGGGTATGAAGAAATAGGTATGAAGAAAGGGGTATGAAGTTAGGGGTGTGAAGTGAGGGGTATGAAGAAACACAAATTTTTTTGAAAAAAAATTGACTTTTATTTCTAAAGTTTTTTAATTAGTTAGGGGTATGAAGTAAGAGGTATGAAGTTAATGAAATTAGGGGTATGAAGTGAGGGATATGAGACCTTAATTGATTAAAAAAGTGGTTTTAGTAAGTATGACATTAGTTAGGGGTATCAATAAAGGTGTATGAAGTGAGGGGTATGAAGAAAGTGGTATAAAGTAAAGGGTATTAAGAAAGGGATATGAGATATTAATTGATTAAAGAAGTGGTTTTTGTAAGTATTCAATTACTTAGGGGTATGAAGTGAGGGGCATTTAGTGATGGGTATGAATAAAGGGGTGTGAATAAAACAATATGAAGCTAGGGATATGAATTTAGGGTTATGAAGAAAGGGGTATGAAGTTAGTGGTATGAAGAAACGGGTATGAAGTGAATGAATTTAGGGGTATGAAGTGAGGGGTATGAGGCTTTATTTGATTAAAAAAATTGTTTTTAAAAGTATTCAATTAGTTATGGATATGAAGAAAGGGGTATGAAGTGAGGGGTGTGAAGAAAGCGGTATGAAGTCAGGGGGTATAAATAAAGAGATATGAGACAATAATTTATTAAAGAAGTGGTTTTTGTAAGTATTCAATTACTTAATGGTATGAAGTGGTAGATATTTAGTGAGGGGCATGAAGAAAGGGGTATGAAGTTAGGGGCATGAATTTAGGCCTATAAAGAAAGAGGTATGAAGGAAAGGGTATGAAGTTAGGGGTATGAAGAAATGGGTATGAAGTTAGGGGTATGAAGAAAGTGGTATTAAGTGAACAACATTAACATCAAACAGAGATTCCATGGGAGACCTCAAGTGACGAGGATGATTCTTTGAAGATGGCTAACAGGACAATCAAATAGAGATGTCCAAATTTTACAAGTTAGGGTAAGGAAGATCCCATAAGACATATTCAAACATTTATAATCATTTGGAGAGCAAATGACATAGACTAGCTAGAATATTGGTTGAATTTATTTCCTACTACCTTGAGAGGATTGGCGATAGATTGGTATCTAAAGAGAGAAAATACAGTAGATTTTTGGACTTGGAATCAAGTGAAGAAGAAATTCATTGAATATTTTTGACCTTTGAAGGATGATGGTAACATTGTTATGAAACTTTGTATGATGAAGCAAAATCCATACGAAGATGTAAAATCATACAATCACAGACTAAAATAGTTAGTTGATAAGATGTAAATACCCTTGGTAGATGTACTGGTGAAGCGATGGTTTGTAGATGGATTGCTACCAAAGTATAAGAAAAATATAAAGGTAGTACCATCAAAGACGTATGAGGAATCTGTAAACAGTATAAAGAATTTTGAAAGTGAATCAAAACAGACATACATAGGATTTTTATCTCATTCCAAGTTCAATGACTCAGGTACTGGAGAAGATGACACTATACAGAGGATAATGGCATCATTTTGTTAGGATTTTGATAAGATCATGAAAGAACAAAGAAGCAAACCTAAAAAAAATACATTTGGTGCACATAATGCAATACTGAAGGTCATACAAATGTAAAGTGTCCATGGAATGACTATTGTCATATTTGTAACATGATAGGACATGAGGTGATGTTATGTTCATATAATGCAAGAGTACATCCATAGGTCTTGATAATCTAGGAGCAGGAAGAGAAATCAAAGACCCTAGGAAGCGAGAAACAAGCAACAAGTGGCAATTATATAAATAGTTGACGAGGTGGAAGGTAGAACTAGGGCAATCAGCAAGGAGGATAAAGTTATTTGCAGTATGATTCGAAAGGGAGATCGATTATACAATATCGTAATTGCCAAGAGTGAGGAAATTTTGTGAAAAACTATCCTTCACCTCAGAGACAAGAAGCACAACAAGCAAACACTACACAAATGTGTAGGTGGTGTGGTATGGGTAACCACAAGGAGGCAAATTATCTCAAGCAGGTGAGTTCGAGTAACCTGTAGAATGTAAATTATTTAGATATTGAGGTTCCTCAAGTTAAGAAGGAAACCAAGGAATTTTTAGCTATGACATGGAATCAAGCTAAAAATAACAAGTATCTTGAGCTAGCAAAATAAAAGTAGCGCTAGCAAGTAGCAAAGAAAATACTACAAGTTAGAGCACAAAATGTTAAACAAGTGAAGTTAGCAAAAGAAAAGGAACTAAAAAAGCCATCAAAATAGATGGTGATTGTGTAGAGTTTGGCAATACAGGTTTTGGACACCACAGTAGAGATCAAAGTGGCAAACCTATTGGAAGCTATTCCATAATTATATAAAGTGATTGTGGAAGAAATACAACTACATAAGGTGGTGGAAGTGCAGAGCCAACCGATTTAAGAGAAGGAACAAAAATACCAATTCATGGATCCTACTATATTGATGATTTATGTGGGAAAGAAACTTGCATTAGTTCATATGGAGATCCTAGGGCACAAATTCAAGTCATTGTGGATGAAGGATCCAACATCAATGTGCTACCTGAAAGGACGTGGCTAGAACTAGATTCTCCATCTCTATGGGCATCGAGCTTTCGATTATATGGTGTTGATCAGTATGGTATCAAGACAAAGGGAGTCTTGATAGCACAACAAGTGGTGATAGCTAAGTAAGAGTTTGTCTTGGATTTCATTTTGATTACTATGCAAAAGTCTGCATATGATGCTCTATTAGGAAGGGGATGGCTACGTGTAGCCAAAGTTAATCACAATTGGAGAAAGAATCAGATCACTTTCAAGAAGGGACAACACAAATATATGATTAACTTAACCAATCAGAAGGTCAGTGAAGATGTAGCCACCATCGATGAATCAAACAATTCCTCGAGAGATGAAGGATATGAACTAGATGGAGAAGGAATGTTGTACATGGATGAATATGATGAACATGAAGCTCAATCTGATAGCGGACTTCTTCATTGGAAAATAGAGTAGTACAAATTTTTTTAGCCCAAATGCCTTTTTATTGACTCAAAGGAGATCAAGGAAAACCAAGACAAAACCAAAGTTAACCAAGAACCTAAGAAGGAGGTGGAAGAGAAATGGACATTTCCAAAAAAATTTGCAGAGTATACAGTAGGAGATGTAGAAATTGATACAATATTAGCACACCCAAATAATATGGAGAAAGCATCAAGTGAGCCAGAGAATATCAAATATGAAGGACCTCAGATAGTGGACATCAATCTAGGGGTGAAGAATGAACTTATGATGACACACTGTGGTGACGATTGGAACCTTGTGCTAAAAGTGGTAGCTTTTAAGATATTCTTTGAATATAAGGATGTATTTACATGGATATACAAGGACTTGAAGGGAGTACCACCTGAGCTATGTGTCCACAAGATAACACTAATGTTGGGAGCACAACCCGTAAGGAGGAGACCATATAGAATGAACCCAAAATATGTTGCATTAGTGAATGAAGATAAGGGTATGAAGATAGGAGTGTGAAGTTAGGGGTATAAGATATTATTATATTAATTAAGTACTTTTTGTAAGTATTTAATTAGTTAAGGGTATGAAGTGATGGGTATGAAATTATGGGTATGAAGTGAATGAAGTTAAGGTTATGAAGTGAAGAGTATGAGATATTAATTTATTAAAGAAGTAGTTTTTGTAAGTATTCAATTAGTTAAAGGTATGAAGTGAGGGGTATGAAGAAAGCAGTATGAGACATTAACTAATTAAAAAAGTTATTTTTTTAAGTATTCAATTACTTAGAGGTATGAACTAAGGGGTATTTAGTGAGGGATATGAAGAAATGAATATGAAGAAAGGGGTATGAATAAAGGGGTATGAAATTGGGGATATAAATTTAGGGGTATCAAGAAAGGGGTATGAAGTGAGGGGTATGAAGAAATGGGTGTTAAGTGAGGGGTATGAAGTTGGTTGTATGAAGTGAAGGGTATAAAGTGAGGTGTATGAAGTGAGGGATATGAAGTTAGGGGTATGAGACCTTAATTGATTAAAGAAGTGTTTTTTTTTTTTTAATTGTTTTAATTGTAAACTTGAATTAAAAAATTAGGAACTTTAAAATTTTAATTTTAACTTTATTTTTTTCTTTTTTATTTTTAATTTTAATTTTAACTTTTTAACCTTAGAAAAAAAAACAAAAAAAAATCAAAACATTAGGAAAACAATTTTTTTCAAAAATTTTAGAAAAAAAAAAAATCAATGTTTAAAAAAAAAAAGTCAATGTTTCTTCATACCCCTCACTTCACACCCCTAACTTCATACCCATTTATTCATACCCCTAAATTCATACCCCTCACTAATTGAATACTTACAAAAACCAATTCTTTAATCAATTAATGTCTCATACCCCTAACTTTATACCCATCACTTCATACCCCTAACTAATTGAATACTTACAAAAACCACTTCTTTAATTAGTTAATGTCTCATAACCCTAACTTCAGGGTTTAGGGTTTAGGATTTAGTTAAATAAGTAATTTTAATAAGTATATAATTAGTTAAGGGTATGAAGTTAGGCATACAAGACATTAATTAATTAAAGAAGTGGTTTTTGTAAATATTTAACTAGTTAAGGGTATAAAGTTAGAGGTATGAAGTATGGGGTATGAAGTATAGGGTTTGAAGTATTGATTAAATAAGTGGTTTTTGTAAGTATTCAATTACTTAGGGGTATGAAGTGAAGAGTATTTAGTGAGGGGTATGAAGAAAAACGTATGAAGTTAGGGGTATAAAAAATTTGGTTTGAAGTTAGGGGTATAAAATTAGGGGATATGAAGAAAGTGATATGGAGTGAACGCGGTTAGGGGTATGAAGTGAGGGATATGAGACCTTAATTAATTAAATAAGTGGTTTGTTTAAGTATTCAATTAGTTAAGAATATAAATAAATGGGTATGAAGGAAGGGGTATAAATTGAGAGGTATGAAGAAAGAGATATGAGACATTAATTGATTAAAGAAGTTGTTTTTGTAAGTATTCAATTACTTAGGGGTATTTAGTGAGGGGTATGAAGAAAGAAGTATAAATAAAGGCATATGAATAAAGAGGTATGAATTTAGGGGTATGAAGTTAGGTGTATGAATAAAGGGGTATGAAGTTAGGGGTATAAATAAAGGGGTATGAAGTTAGGTGTATTAAAAAAGTGGTTTTTGTAAGTAATAAATTACTTAGGGGTATGAAGTGAGGGCTATTTAATGAGGGGTATAAAGAAAGGGGTATGAATAAAGAGGTATGAAGTTAGGGGTATGAATTTAGAGATATGAAGAAATGAGTATGAAGTTAGGGGGTGTGAAGTGAATGAAATTAGGGGTATGAAGTGAGGGGTATGAGACATTCATTGATTAAAGAAATGGTTTTTGTAAGTATTCAAATAGTTAGGGGTATGAAATGAGCGATATGAATAAAGAGATATGAGATTTTAATTGATTAAATTAGTAGTTTGTGTAAGTATTCAATTACTTAGGGGTATGAATTGAGGGATATTTAGTGAGGGGTATGAACAAAGAGGTATGAAGAAACGGGTATGAAGTTAGGGATATGAAGAAAGGGGTACAAAGTTATGGGTATGAAGTTAGGGAGTATTAAGAAAGGAGTATGAAAAAAGGGGTATGAAGTTAGGGCTATGAATAAAAATGTATGAAGTGAGGTATGAATAAAGGGGTGTGAAGTGAGGGGTATGAAGTTAGGGGTATGAGACCTTAATTGATTAAAGTTAGGGGTATGAAGAGAGGGGTATGAAGAAAGGGGTATGAAGTGAGGGGTATGAATTGAAGGGTATAAAGTTAGGGGTATTAAGTGAGGGGTATGAAGTTAGGGGTATGAGACCTTAATTGATTAAAGAAGTATATTTTTAATTTTAATTTTTTTTTTTAATTATAAAATTTAATTTAAAAAAATTAGGAACTTTAATATTTTAATTTAAATTTTTTTTTTTTTCTTTTTTTCTTAGGAACTTTAAAATTTTAATTTTATATCCTTGGAAAAAAAACAAAAAAAATCAAAATGTTAGAAAATCAATTTTTTTTTTTAAACTTTAGAAGAAAATATCAATGTTTGTTTTAAAAACTAATTCTTTAATCAATTAATGTCTCATACCCTAACTTCATACCCCTAACTTTAATCAATTAAGGTCTTAGAGTTTAGGGTTTAAGGATTAGGGTTGAGGGTTTAGGTTTTAGGGTTTATAAGGTCTAGGGTTTAGGGTTTTAGGGTTTTAGGATTTAGGGTTTAGGGTTTTAGGGTTTAGATTTTAGGGTTTAGGGTTTATGGGTATGAATTTAGGGGTATGAATTGAGGGGTATGAAGTTAGGGGTAGGAATTGAGGGGTATGAATTGAGGGGTATGAAGTTAGGGGTATGAGACCTTAATTGATTAAAGAAGTGGTTTTTTTTTAATTTAATTTTTTTAATTGTAAACTTTAATTTAAAAAAAAAAAATAGGAACTTTAAAATTTTAATTTTAACTTTAATTTTTTTCTTTTCTTTCTTAGGAAATTTAAAATTTTAATTTTCGTTTTAATTTTTTAACCTTAGAAAAAAAATCAAATTTTTTTCAAAAAATTTAGAAAATCCAAAAAAATAATTTTTTTTTCAAAAAAAAAAATCAAGTTTCTTCGTACCCCTCAATTCACACCCCTAACTTCATGCCGGTTTCTTAATACCCTTAAATTTATACCCCTAACTCCATACCCCTCACTAATTGAATACTTACAAAAACTAATTATGTAATCAATTAATGTCTCATACCCCTAACTTCATATCTCTAACTTCATACCTCTCACTTCAAACCCCTAACTAATTGAATACTTACAAAAACAACTTATTTAATTAATTAATGTCTCATAACCCTAACTTCAAGTATTAGGGTTTAGGGTTCAGGGTTTAGTTAAAGAAGTAGTTTTTGTAAGTATTCAATTAGTTAGGGGTATGAGACATTAATTGATTAAAGTAGTTATTATAATTATTTAATTAGTTAGGAGTATGAAGTTAGGGATATGAAAAAAGGGATATAAAGTTAATGAATAAAGGGGTATGAAGTGAGGGGTATAAATAAATAGGTATGACGTGAGAGGTATGAACAAAGTGGTATGAGACATTAATTAATTAAAAAGGTGATTTTTGTAAGTATTCAATTACTTACATGTATAAAATAAGAGGTATTTAATGAGGGGTATGAAGAAAGGTGTGTGAATAAAGGGGTATAAAGTTAGGGATATGAAGACAGGGGTATGAAGTAAAGGGTATGAAGTTAGGGATATGATGAAAGGGGTATGAAGTGAATGAAATTAGGGGTATCAAGTGGGGGGTATGAGGCCTTAATTGATTAAAGAAGTGGTTTTTGTAAGTATTCAATTAGTTAGGGGTATGAAAAAATGGTATTAAGTGAGGGGTATTAAGGGGTATGAAGAAAAGGATATGAGACATTAATTAATTAAAGAAGTGTTTTTGTAAGTATTCAATTACTTAGGGGTATGAAGTGAGGGGTATGAAGAAAGAGGTATGAATAAAGGGGTATAAATTTAGGGGTATGAAGAAAGGGGTATGAAGTGAGGGGTATGAAGAAAAGAGATATGAGACATTAATTGATTAAAAAATGGTTTTTGTAAGTATTAAATTACTTAGGGGTATTAAGTGAGGGGTATTTAGTGAGGGGTATGAATAAAGAGGTATGAAGTTAAGGGTATGAATTTAGAGATATGAAGAAAGGGGTATGAAGAGAATGAATTTAGGGGTATGAAGTGAGGGGTATGAGACATTAATTGATTAAAGAAGTGGTTTTTGTAAGTATTCAAATAGTTAGAGGTATGAAGAAAGGGGTATGAAGTGAGGGGTATGAAAAAAGGGATATGAGATTTTAATTGATTAAAGAAGTGGTTTTTGTAAGTATTCAATTACTTAGGGGTATGAAGTGAGGGATATTTAGTGATGGGTATGAAAAAAGAGGTATGAAGAAAGGGGTATGAAGTTAGGGATATGAAGAAAGGGGTACAAATTTAGGGGTATGAAGTTAGGGAGTATTAATAAAGGGATATGAAAAAAGGGGTATGAAGTTAGGGGTATGAAGAAAGGGGTATGAAGAAAGAGGTATGAAGAGAGGGGTATGAAGAAAGGGTTGTGAAGTGAGGGGTATGAAGTTAGGGGTATGAGACCTTAATTGATTAAATTTAGGGGTATTAAGAGAGGGGTATTAAGTGAGGGGTATGAAGAAAGGAGTATGAAGTTAGGGGTATTAAGTGAGGGGTATGAAGTTAGGGGTATGAGACCTTAATTGATTAAAGAAGTATTTTTTTAATTATAAACTTTAATTTAAAAAATTAGAAACTTTAAAATTTTAATTTTAACTTTAATTTTTTCTTAGGAACTTTAAAATTTTAATTTTTTATCCTTTGAAAAAAAAAATCAAAATGTTAGAAAATCAATTTTTTTTCAAAAACTTCAAAAAAAAAATCAATGTTTTTTTTCAAAAAATAAAGTCAAAGTTTCTTCATACCCCTCTCTTCACACCCCTAACTTCATACCCATTTTTTCATACCCCTAACTTCATATCCCTTTCTTCATACCCCTAACTTCATAATGTCTCACTTCATACCCCTCATTGATTGAATACCTATAAAAACTAATTCATTAATCAATTAATGTCTCATACCCCTGACTTTAATCAATTAAGGTCTTGTTGTGGCTGCTCCACAACGTACCCCAAAATTGGGGACCCACCTTTTTGCATGTGTTCCAAGAAGACCGAAGTTTCCCATAGGCTAAAGATCAAGGAAAAAAAGCAAAACACCACAAGGAGAAAAAGTGTCACGATATCACGACATGTTGCGTTTTCGCAGAAAAACAAGAAAAAGTGTCGCGATATCATGACATGTTGCGTTTTTACGACAAAATAGGAAAAAGTGTCACGATATCGCGACATGTTGCATTTTTGCGGCCAAAAGGGAAAAGTGTCATGATATCACATGTTGCGTTTTCATGGCCAAATAGGAAAAAGTTTCGCGATATCGCGACATGTTGCATTTTCGTGGCCAAAAGAGAAAAGTGTCGCAATATCGCGACATGTTGTGTTTTCACGGCCAAATAGGAAAAAGTGTCGCGATATCGTGACATGTTGCATTTTCATGGCCAAAAGAGAAAAGTGTCACGATATCACGACATGTTGCATTTTTGTGGCCAAAAGAGAAAAGTGTCGTGATATCAAGACATGTTGCATTTTCGCGGTCAAAAGAGAAAATGTGTCGCGATATCGCGACATGTTGCATTTTTGCGATTCAAAGCAAAGAGAGAGAGAAGAAAGAAAAAGTGTCGCGATATCGCAACATGTTGCATTTTCGTGGCCAAAAGAGAAAAGTGTCAAGATATCGCGACATGTTACATTTTCACGGCCAAACAGGAAAAAGTGTCGCGATATCGCGACATTTTGCATTTTCATGGCCAAAAGAGAAAAGTGTCATGATATCACAACATGTTGCATTTTTGCGACCAAAAGAGAAAAGTGTCGCGATATCGTGACATGTTGCATTTTCACGGTCAAAAGAGAAAAAGTGTCGCGATATCGCGACATGTTGCATTTTCGTGATTCAAAGCAAAGAGAGAGAGAAGAAAGAAAAAGTGTCACGATATCATGACATGTTGCATTTTTGTGGCCAAAAGAGAAGAAAGAAAAGGTGTCGCGATATCACGACATGTTACATTTTCGCGACGAAGGGCCACAAAATG